>JXSR01S003274.1:25056-35353 GCA_000969725.1 Ophiothrix spiculata
CTGTTCGGTATTTTCGTCACAACCAGAGAGATGCTACTTGTGTTAATTGACATCTCTCTGGCCACAACTTAAACACAATGCAAATTTGAATTAAATAAATAAATAAATAAAATACATGAAGTCCTTAGACTCATTTAGATCATTTTTAACCTTGTTTTTTGTTTTGATAATAACAATAAGTTCATTGCCAAAAATAAAGTCTGTCCGTCATTCGCGTCCTTTGATCCAAGCCAAGAACATGATCAGTAACGTTCGAGATATCGATATTACAAGTGACACATCGGGGAATGTAGTTACGTCATTAGAATAACAATGCTTGAATGCTTTGTGTTAGGCTTGGCGTCTAAAGACATTCGCACGGTCGAGTGACATTTACTCTTGATATTCGCTCTAACTTATTGGCTAAAAGGGAGAGCGAATGTCGCTCTTATTGCGCAATCATCGTTTCAATCAATGAAAGCGAATGTCTCTCGGTCTCTCGCGCATATTGTAGTCCTATGATTAGTGAATAAACACACCCAAGAATATTCGGAGTAATCTTTGCTCCAATTCAATCTGTAGTGTAGCCAATGTTGTGAAATTTGTTAAGCGAATACCGCTTCCTGTTAGAGCGAAGTTTTCTTGGTAGACTGAGCGAATATCACTTTGGCGAGCGAATGTCTTTGGACGCCAAGCCTTACCAGTATTTTGTCCCTGCTTTTCCCTTGCAGAAAATGGTGTGTCATGGGCAGCACACATTTCTCTATGCACAGGTGCTGATGCACTTATTAACGAAGATTGAAGCAAGACATGATGGGGGTGTCTCTATCATCAGGAGGTTGTGCCAAGAGGTCCAGTCAGCAGGCAGGGAAAGGTAAGAGGTTTATCTCTAGGTGAGACACTTAAACTATACTCTATAAACCTTGAAGTATGCAACAAGCAATCAGACTCTGTTACAAGATCCATAGCATATCCCTTGTATTCTACAACATTATGAACTGGTGGTTTTGTATTGTGTTAGAGACTACTTATGATTGATTAGGATTGATTAAGACCTAATCACTGCGTATTAATATTTTTTTACATGAATTGTTCATGATTTTGGTATTATTTTTGTTGTTAACACATTGATGAACATTATCATTAATTCATTTGAATATTCAGCAAGATTTGGCATGTTGTTATAATTTGAGAAATACAGACTAATTTTCTTCCCCGTATGGTCATATTGGTTTATGTGTGTTAATCGGCTGCCTGTTGCATACTTCAAGATTTACAGAGTATAATCGGCAATGTGGTTCAGATATCTGCACCAGTCGGAACTGTCTATTTCTCCACTAATTTTACACATATCGATAATTCCTCTTATCCACACATTTGGTTGTGGCCTGTGTACTGCATCTATGGTTTTTAAGCATCAAGTTCCAGCCAGAAGCCCATAATTTGACTTGACCATCTAGTTCAGATAACGGCAAGCTGTTGCCAATTAGTTTGCGCGTCTCAACTTATTTTACTTCAAATCCTTTTTTGACTATTTTTCAGCTCAAAAAGTTCCTAAAAAGCAGTGTTTTATATTTTCTGACCTGAAACTCTTTAGATTTGGTCTTTTTTATTTTTTGAATTGTACACCTGTTCAGCTTGCATCAAGTATATCAATATTCTTGCAATGCAGCAAGATCTGGGGCCTATTTCACATATGTCTAAATCCATCGCAAATGCCAAACTTCCTCGCAAAATCGAGAGATCATCGCAAATTTGCAATGGATTTCCCGAAACCGATTTCACTTAGATTTGCGATGAAAAAATCCTCGCCAGCCATTTGCGATTATTTTGTTTGCGATTAATATCTTGCGAGTGCTTATGAGCATCCGCAAAGAAAACATCGCAAATGGAAGTCATCGCAAATTCTTGATATCACATGATGTTATTTCGTGCCATATTTGGACGAGACCATCGCAAAATTTGCAACTTCATCTCGTCATGTGAGTGCAAGAAAGTCGTATCTGCAATAGCTGCCATTTGTCATAAATTTGGATTGCACACTGTATAATCTCCAGTCTTGGGTCAGTGGTTCTTGAAATGGCTCTTCAGGTAATACCGTGACCTGAAGAACCATTTCAAGAACCATTGACATAAGACATTGGAATTTTGAGGGAGTTTTCACATTCTTGTGACAAGTGGTAAAATAGATAAAACTCAGGGCAGCCATTGCATATATGACTTTCTTGCACTCACATAACGATCTCTGTCTGGTATCTCCTCTCTGAATTTATGGATTCCATTTAAAGTTCTGGGATGTATTTTACAAAGAGTTACTATTGCAGATACGACCTTCTTGCACTCACATGACGAGATGAAGTTGAGGATATTCAAATTCTGCCCAACAAAGTAAAAACGTAGTATGCGCATTGCAGATCATTTGCAAGTTACTTCCTTTTCCCTTTTGGTAAGTATCCAAAACCGTCCGTAAGTACGGAATTATCTCTTAAAGTTATGAACATCCTTAAATCCATTTCACAGAAGACTTAGGAACAAATATATTTGTAAAACTTTTGTAAGTCTACGACCAACTTTTGATCATTGGAAATATGAGTGTGAATGTGGAATGAATTGTACTTTAAACGCCAATATTTTGGCGCTTAGTAATTTTTCGCGCTTGGCCAATTTTAAATCATTTCACACGTTTTAAATTTTCGCGCTTTGATTTTTTTATCGTGCAGCAGTATATACAAAGAACATTTTCGCAGTACATTTATTTTCACGCTAAACGAGTTGAGCGCGAAAATTAATGTAGCGCTAAGAACCACTTGTACAGTATTTATGGTCTATTTCACACCAATATTAATCATACAGGCAAATTCCATTGTGACAGGCGTGACTTTTGCATGAACGTTTTTGCTAAGAATAGCTGGTAAATTTTATCTACAGGCAATACTACGGAAACATCCCTATATGTTAGAGTAAACATTTCATATTAGATGCAAAAAGTGAAAAATTTAATCTAACTCAATCACTGTCTTTAAAATGGGGACAAAAAGCGTGTGTGACTGGCGTGACCCAAACTGACACTGACTTTTCCAAAATGTGGTTCAATGCTGAATTCTATCTCTTTCCCATGGGAGATTTGATTCCTGTTTATGTTGCAGTATATCCTTGAGGAAAACAATCAGGAAGCATTTCACTTTTGGAACTGTAGCTCTTAACTTGGAGAATACAGGCTAAATCATTTCGTGACAGGCGTGACATGACATGTGTGACATTTGTGTACACTTAGTAAAAACTTGATTTTAGCAATGAATCTGATGTTAAATAACTTCTTTATTTATGATTATGATTTATTTTCAACAGATAACAACCGCCAATGTCCTAAAGTAGTAAAATTAACATAAATTTCTCGGATATACTCCTTTTCAAAAAAATATAACCCCCTCAGGCTCTCTTATATTACTTTTACAAGAAAATTCCAATTCAAAGCAAATCTGAGCATAATTGCTTTTATCGCAGATAATCTGACTTTGTAATGATTTATTTTCAACAAATAAGAATCAGCAATGTTAAGATGTAGTTAAAAATAAAGACAATTTATTGGATTTTTCTCTTTACATTCACTTTTTTCCTCAGAACTTCAAATCTGGTTCCTGTTTATTACTCCTTGCCAGCAAATTCCAATGCAAAGCAAATCTGAGCATAATTGCTTTCACTTGCTAAATTTACTTGCATAATTGCTAATAATGTCCATGACATTAGGGAATATTTTGCTTTTAAAATTAAATACTTTTCTTCTGAATTATACACTTCAATTATATCAAATATATCGGTGAGTAGGCTAAAAATGTTATTATTGTTGTTATTCTTCATTTTAATTTCACTGTTCAGTTAATTACTTCCTAGAGCTAGAAATAGTGAAAAACAAAACGTGACAGGCGTGACCACATATATAAGGTAGAATCGTGACAGGCGTGACCGATTTTGAGATGAAATAGTGGAGAAATAAGCAATCACTGAATATTTGTATATTGCTTTGCAGATTAAGACTCCATGATAGAAGATAGATATTGATGTTTCACCAAAACATGACCTTTTAATAAAACACAGCAAAAACTTTTCATGTTTTTATGACAGGCGTGACATCTGAAAACGACAAATTCCAACAACACACTACTCGTCTATTGATTAACATTTATTACTAAAACATGATTGTACTATAAAGCACAGACACTGAGGCTTCTTATACACTAACTAGGAAAAATCTCAGATGTTTTTCTCTGTTTCAGTACCAAATCACTTTTTGGTGCAAATTTAAGGGTAAAATGTTAATAAGGCAACATCCAATTTATACCAATCATAAAATAAGTTCTATTTGCTTGATGGAAAAAACAAAAGTAGTTCCTGAGACCTTGATTTGTTTACTTTCAACCCAGGTATTACTTTTAAGTCAGAATTGAACTTGAATAATTCATGTATGTGATACAAGATCATGGAATTAGCCTACAGTGAGGAGAGGAAAATGACGAAGGGTATTTAGGCCTTGTTTCCAATTCATGACAGAATGCCTTCCGACATTCGGAAGGCTTTGACGCAATAAGATGACAAAATGTGTTTTGAGTCATGACGCAAAACTTTTAGGAGAAACGCATAACGACCTCCTTTGCAGTAGTACTTATAATGAAAGAGGCCCTGACACAAATCTTCTTCATCATTCAATACATGTTACTACATCTGTCTTTGAATTATAACTCAATATTTTTCTACATCATAATGCAAGACAATTGCGTCAAGCCCTTTCGTATGACTCAAAAGCTTACATCATGAATTGGGAACCATGCCTTATGATAAACCAGATTGCAGGGCCCTATTGTTTGTGAATGTAACCCCTACCCTGGATAACTTTAGTGAAATACATCCCTGATAATTCTATTTCTATTCTATGGTATAGACAGATTTCATTGCATCAGGGTTTTAAAGGGACTAGCCTAGATTCCACTTAGAATGAAAAACCTATGAAAATGCTCTCAAAGTGTATAGTAAATCCAAAAAAGTACAAAACAATTACACAGAAATGGCTCAAATTGAGAGAGAATTAATTTACAATATATCATTCTGTGATGGTGGTGTGACTATATCCTGTGTTTTCTAAATCCTAATTTTGTACCTCGGATGGATTTACCAGATAAAAGATCAAACAAAGCTCCTGGAGATAATTTAATACATATTAAAAGAGAAACAATTTCATCAAAATTAATTTTTAATGCAGAAGGAAGACCAGAGTACCCAGAGAAAAACCTGCGAAAGTAAGCATGGACTTAAAACTAAATGCACATTTTCACAGGTGTAGAAACAAGATTTTTTTTTAAAATTTGAATTTAGAAACACTGTTTTCACAACATTTTTTTGCACCGGCATACAAAATTAAAGTTGGTGAATAATTGTAATGTTCTCAAATATTCCTCAAAATCATGGAAAACTACTTGTAGGTTATATTACTATAAACATAGGTAAAAAATTAGTGGGAAGAATCTATGCCAGTCCCTTTAACTCCAGAACTGAAGTTCTCTAAAAAACATCTTGTTAAGGCTTATTTTCAACTGGGATTCAAGATGTTTTATATTCAGCTTTTGAATGCAGAAGAAAGACCGGAGTACCCAGAGAAAAACCTGCGAAAGTATTCATGGACTTAAAACTAAATGCACATGAAGCGCCATGCCAGGAATCGAACCCAATACCTCATTGGTGCAAAGCGAGGAAACTACCGCTGCCCTTACCCGCTCTAGCTTCTGATGAGATTGATCATGTCTTTTGTTATTTGTTTTTACAGGGGTGATGGTGTTACCCAAATTAGTCTAGCAATTACACAGGCTGCTGCCTATCCAAGGGCATGCCAAGCACTCGTATCCATGATTTCGAGAAAAGCTCTCAATCCTGCCGATATCACTGTGGTAAGTTTGAATATTCTATAATATGTGACCCATGACATCTAAAGCTACAATAATGCAAATTTTAATATACCGGTAAAATAAAATTTGTACATTATACAGAAATTAATAAGATATTTCATAGAATCACAAAAGCATAGTATCAAATTGTACAGAATTTTCAAAAATTCAGATTGTTAGTGGATCGTATTTTTATTTAGTGTCAAATTATTGCCCCTCATAAAGGTACGTAGGTTAAATGTACATACCCCCTTGGCATAAAATTTTTCGCAAGAAACTGGGAACTAGTTCTTGCTGCAGTTCCAGTACTTTTTTTCATTTGAAATAACCAATGTATATACTGTAAAAGCAAATAATTTCGCGCTCAGTAATTTGCGAGCACAGCTAATTTTGGACCATTTCGCACGTTTATATTTTCGCGCACGTGAACATTGGTCGAGTATGGAATTTCCTTTATATCAAATACACAGTTATTTTAGTGGTACATTTATTTTTGCGCTAAATTAATTTTGCACGAAAAGCGCAGAAATAAATGTAGCGCGAAAAATAACACTTATACAGCTTCAAGAATATCCCAGTAAAGCTGAGAAATAAAGATACAATTAGAAACTCAAAATGTTTAGAAATTTTTTTATAAGGATGTTGTTGAATTGGACCATGCCCCTTTGATTAAAAGGTTTTTTCCTAAAAAAAAATTCTTTTGCCAAAAATACCCAAAATTCCTAAACAAGTGGGGGACAAATACAAAATTTTACAAAGAAATTTTTTTCCAAAAAAAACCAGCTGATTTTACATGGTTTTGGAAAAACTGTTAACAAAATTCTTTCAAAATACAAATTTAGGGTCAGTCAGGCCCGTAAAACCAGGTTTTATTTTGTTGCCATAGGTCACATAACTTTTAGCAGTTGTATCAAAGTAATTAAGGTTTCTGTCCATGATAAATGCAAATATTATTTTGTACACTGGCGGCCAAAAGTGTTTGCACACAAAACTTTTAACCAGCGATATCTCGAGAACCACTCATAATTTGCGCCATTTTTAAAATTTTACATATATAGATCTAAATAACCCATCAGGAATTACATTTACCACATTTGAAAATATGACGTGCTAAACATATTGTATACTTTCTTCTACACATTCAAAAACATGTTCTTTACGGTTACACTGAAATGAATAATGAACTACGTACAGTCTTCAGTGTTTTTACTGCAACAAAGCATCTGCTTGTCCTAGGAGATTCTATGTACAGTGCTGTGCGTACGTGCCACGGGTGCTCAAATAATTTGGTGCGAGTAAAAAAGATGCGAAACTAAAGCTTTTGGTGGGTTGGTGTAGGTTGCATCTCCCTCAGAGCTGGTAGAGCCAGAGTTTGAAAATGGCTGATGGAGGATGCTGTAACCACTTCGACTGGAAGTCTGTTCCATACTGGTATGATGCGGACAAAGAAGGAGTATCTGTAGGTGTTGATTCTTGACTGTATGGGTTGGTAGCTTAGATTGTGTGAAGCTCTGACTTGGCGGTTGCTTGGTATGACACATGGTGGAAATGGTATATTGACCAGGCCATGGTGGATCTTATAAAACATTGAGCTCTGGTTCAGGAGTCTTCGTGTAGCAAGTGTGTCCCATTCCAAAGTACGGAGCATAGAAGACACGCTGGCAGTTCTGTCATAGTTGTTACAGACGAATCTAGCTGCTTGTCTCTGGACTCCTTCTATCTTATTTATTTGGTCTTGTTGGTGGGGATTCCATACAGCAGATGAATACTCTAACTTTGGTCTGACGAGAGCTTTGTATGCACATGCTTTGACTTCAGATGGACATGAAGAGATGTTTCGTCGAAGGATGCCAAGGATATTTCGTGCACTAGTGGTGATGTTTTGAACATGTGTTTTCCATTCAAGTCCTTTGGTGATGGTGACGCCAAGGTACTTGTGGTTTGATGCAGTTTCAATATGATGGCCATCTACTTCATAGGTAAAATCCAGCAGTTTGGTTTTATTTGTGATGCGTAGTGCTTGGCATTTTGATGCGTTGAACGACATTTGCCATTGGTCGGCCCAGGTAAAAACTTTATTGAGGTCATCTTGGAGTGTTGTCTGGTCAGCTGTGTTCTTGACTTCACGGTACAGAATACTATCATCGGCGAATAGCCGGAGGGTGGACTTCACATCAGTTGCTATGTCATTGATATAGATGAGGAAGAGTGTGGGTCCAAGTACTGAGCCTTGTGGAACACCTGATAATACTGGGCTCCAAATAGATTGTGTGCCGTTAACTGCTACACTCTGCTCTCTGCCAGACAAAAAATCTTGGATCCATCTCAAGGTATTCCCTTTGATGCCATAGAAACTTAGCTTTGTTGACAGCCGCTTGTGTGGTACTTTATCAAATGCTTTACTAAAATCGAGGAGTAGAACATCTGTTTGACCTCCACGATTTAGTACTTCTGACCAGTCTTGAGTTGCCTGGATAAGTTGTGTTTCACAGGATAACTTCTCACGAAAGCCGTGCTGCTCGTCAATAATGATGTTATTTGCTGCCAGGTGTTTTGCAGTGTGGGATAGAACAATATGTTCCATGACTTTGCATGAGATGCACGTAAGACTTATAGGTCTGTAGTTTTCCGGAGATGATTTGGATCCTTTCTTATATACACCGCTGACCAAAGCCTTCTTCCAATCATTTGGTAATGTACCAGAGTCATAAGATTGCTGGAGTATGAAATGCAAGATCGGACCAAGTTCAACTGCATACATCTGGAGAAATTTTGCTGGGATGTTGTCAGGACCTCCAGCTTTATTTCCATTGCGCATGCTTAAATACAGGCAGAAATGTAAGTATTTTATCAAACGACCAAGACTCTTAAAATGTACATAGTTACATATCGAAAAGAGCATGTGGTGTATTTGTATATGATCCAGGAGATCAGCCATTTGTTTGGTTATGGAAGATCGAATATCAGAGGAAACATGGATTTTATATTGGATACATATTGTAGGCCCTACCTATAAAAAACATGAATGTTTTAAGAGTCTTGGTCGTTTGATAAAATACTTACATTTCTGCCTGTATTTAAGCATGCGCAAACACTTTTGACCGTTATTGTATGATTAAATTATCTGTTTTATCCACAGCTTTATAAAATATTCAGTACTGACGACCCTCCGTCAGCAGAGCTGGTCCGCATACCTCAACTCCTAGACCTGTCAAATATTAACCCAGTTCACAGACACACGTTGGATTTATTTTGTATGATTTAATTCTCTGTTTTGTCCACAGCTTTATAAAATGTTCAGTACTGATGACCCTCCGTCAGCAGAGCTGGTCCGCATACCGCAATCCTAGACCTGTTTCTACAGACCCTCTTCAAACCCGGCTCAACTATTACACTGTATGCAGTGGGGTTTGAACCCCACCCTTTTTATTTTGACCCAACCCTTTTTATCCAAACACCTTTTATACTGAAAATTCTCTGAACCCCACCCTTTTGACATTTTTTTGATTTTTCTAGACCCACCCTTTCTAAAGCGTGTCGTGCATACAGTTTATTAATCCAGATCAAAGACACAAGTTGGATTTATTTTGTATGATTTAATCTCTGTTTTGTCCACAGCTTTATAAAATGTTCAGTACTGATGAGCCTCCGTCAGCAGAGCTGGTCCGCATACCTCAACTCCTAGACCTGTTCCTACAGACCCTCTTTAAACCCGGCTCAATTATTAACCCAGATCACAGGCACAAGTATACTTATCTCTTGGCTCATGCTGTATGTGCTCACGAAACCTGGAAAAAGGTCAGTTTAACTGGTTTTTTTTATGTTTTCTGGTTGTCCGTCTGTCCATCCTTCCTTCCTTTCGTCCGTCCGTCCGGGCTTGTTTCTCGGAACTGGTGAGGCGCGATGAAAATCCGTGGAGTGGTGGCTAGTAATTTTCTCTTAAAGTTTTGGCGCAAAATATGCAAATTTAGTCGGTTTTCTAGGCAGAAAATAGGCAATTTTATTAGGTTTTTAGGGACTTAGGCCAAAATCCAATTTTTTTTCCCCGGTAAATGTTAATCCAACCCTCCAAAATATTAACCCTACCTTATTTTGAATTGCGCACAACATATCCGAAAATCGGCCTGATCGGCTGTGTAATTAACGAATACGATATGGCGCTCTTACATGTAATCCTATGGAATCTAGAAAGAGAAAAATTGCCATATCTCTAAAACGAAGCATTTTTTTAAAAAGGTTTTTCTCTCTTAGTACACTTCAACTCCTAGGCCTATTCCTATAGACCCTCTTTAAACCTGGCTCTAGACCTGTTCCTACAGACTCTTTTTAAATCTGGCTCAACTATTAACCCTGATCTAATTAGAATCTAGAAAACTAACTTCTCT
>JXSR01S003275.1:12546-23129 GCA_000969725.1 Ophiothrix spiculata
TTATCATTATCACGTCACATCCATGTCACGTCACATCACATCACATCACATCACATCACATCACTTCACATTACATCACATAATTTATATTACGGTTTATTGAAATTCTAATGGTGACCCGCAGGTCAAATAATTGCTAGAATGTTACATTATTAAACACACTTAAACAAATACAATAAACGTTTTGTAGGCTGCAACTTAATCAGCGCCATATTGCAACATTGAAACAAACATCCAAACCCTAGACAATGAGGATAAAATGCCTTGCCCAAGGACGCAACACGTTGACACGAGCGGGGCTCGAACCCACAGACCTAGGATTAAGACACGGGATCCCTATCCACCAGTACTGCTATCCACTCGACTACATGTGCTCCTCAAAATCATATTACATCACATCACATCACACCACATCACATCACGTCACGTCACGTCACGTTACATCACACCACACCACATCACATCACATCACATCACATCGAATCATATCAAAAAATCAAATCAAATCGCAACACCAAAAAATGTTCAATATATATCAGACTTTTTAGACCAAATTGTTGATTGTAGAATAGGAAAGAACGAGTAAGGTCACTTAAGGGCTAGGTCTTGACATTTTCAGAAACGGTTACATTTGGTCAATTTAAAACATGCGAAGATGAGAAACATACAGGGACCGACAACTTCATCCTTAGGCCTTAAAATAACTTGGCGTAATACAGAACAAATAGGATCGGAAGACGTAATACAGAAATAATAGGATCGAAAGGCGTTATACATAAAAAATAGGATCGGAATGTAAAAACTATTTATTAATTTTTAGCAGAAAATACCCAGATCAACATGATCAATGCTAGTTTGAGTCCTTTTTCATTATTTTTTCGTGGTGGTGTTTTCCGACCATTTTGTCATTGTCCAGAAAATTAGAGAAGGTTGAGTTACCCCACTCAAACAATTTTTGGCCTTATCATGCTTATGCCATGACGTTTGCTGATATACAGAGTGATTTTTTTCTAATGTCTTATATCTTAATAACTAACACAAACGTAATATTTACGGATTTCAGATTGAAGTTCATTATGTTAAAAAAACTAATTGGTAACAAATCAAGTAACAAATATTCCGTTAAGGCTTCTTTCACACATAACCGTATAGAGCCCCAACGTACGAATAACGTAAAAAGGTTTCACAACTGAAAGTATGAAAAACGGACGACCACCGTATTGATGACGAATTGAAGAATACATAACGGAAACAACCGTACGGACAACGTATTGAACGTATTTCTAACGAACACATGATGAACAACAATGCATAAGGCTCTGTCACACATCAAGAAACTTACGAATAACGTACACTGGTTTGGTCATTGAAATACATATATATCGATTACCAAACCTGTGTACGTTATTCGTACGTTTCTTGCATGTGTGACAGAGCTCTAAAGCTCTGTCACACATCATCGTATAGAGCAAAACGTACGCCTAGCGTACTTTATCCCACTATTGTTCTGTTTTATGCATTGTTGTTCGTCATGTGTTCGTTACAAGTACTATTCTGATTTTAGCACGTTAGTTTAGCTTTGGGACATCATCCATTACAGATGAGGCTAACTAACGGGCGGGGTTTCTTTGTGTTCTATTGCATAGAAATGCACGTGTTTGGAGTTTGCCTTCAAGGGTATGTAAAATATAATCTTGCTTTAAAGCCAATGACGGATAATTCAAAGCTGACCCTTAATACTTTTCATTGTTACCGAATTAGATAATAAGCAATCAGTTTGTTGTTTAACACAAAAGTAAATTTACCAGATGTATTAGTTTCGGAAATAACCACTTAATGGGTATCAAATTTATTTAAATTTAAAGTGTCTCTAAAGATTGAAACAGTTACTTACAATAGGTGACAAAATCGCATTGAGGGATTGAATTAATCTGTATTATCACAGTTACAATTCAGATTGGTTACAAATCAAAACAAATTAATAAAATCTTGTTTTCTTGTCATATATTAATAACATTGACAAATGGCAATTGCCCTATTTAGAAGTTTTATAGGTCATGTTGTCCTATCATACAGTTTAATCGCAGATACCCTGCAATCGACATCATTAAGCGTATTCTAAAATTCAAGTCTCGCTAAACGAGAAAAAAATGGTCGCGAGATTTTGGTTTTTTTAACGTGACCTGCTGAAAAGGCTGACTTTGAACTATGATTTGAACCCTTATTATCTGAAAAGGGTGAAAGCAAATGCAAATTGGAAACGTGGGTATGAAAATTTGGAGTTTTTCCAATAAAATGTATGTGATTTTTTCAACTGTTGATAAAAATAGGCATTATATGGTATTTTGTGTGAAATTC
Organism: Ophiothrix spiculata; assembly: GCA_000969725.1. Classification (NCBI taxonomy): domain Eukaryota; kingdom Metazoa; phylum Echinodermata; class Ophiuroidea; order Amphilepidida; family Ophiotrichidae; genus Ophiothrix; species Ophiothrix spiculata. The sequence goes on from JXSR01S003275.1 coordinate 14,905, forward strand.
AACAATTTTGAGCCTTTTGAAACAAACGAATTTGAACCCTTGTATCAATTTTATTTTAGAAGATAAAGACACGTCAGTTTGGTCGATCCTACAATAACATGCCTGTGGTTTCTCGTTATGATGTCATCTTCGACGAGGTATCCAAAATGTGCAAGAAGTGTTGCTGACGCTAATAAAAATCGAGTACAAAAATAGTAAATCATTCCTAAGGTGCACATTTGGAACATCATTTAAGTACAATTTGAGAACATTTATAGTACACAAATTTGTACTAAAACTGTACTATAATTGTGTTACAAATGTGCAGCTCAGGAATGTTGTACTAGAATTGTACTCGACGCAACCACCCAAACCGTAGGTCAATGTGCAGAGCACAACAAAACACCAACTTGGGTAGCCTTCTTACAATTAGCATAGTAATATGAAAACAGCTGTACGAATATTACTCGAAATATCTCGGTCAAAAGAGATCACCCGTCGAATATGACCCCACACATAGGAAGATACCTTGCATAAGTAAAAATTTCAGCCTTTGTTTTGCCAATAAGAATTCTAATATGGTTTTAATGGTAAATTTTGTGAAAAAAATATGAATTCATGACGTCACATCCTGGCATTAAAATTATTCTGACCAAGAGCTTGATTTAAGGTCTTCCCAGAATACCCCGTAATAGGCCAGCGAGTATGAATGAACCAATGGAATGTTCAGCGAGGTCAAATTACCATGCACATTTCAGTAGAACAACTCCTGCATGAATCAAACTGTATTATGGGTGTATATATATATGTATCCCTCAGACATTTGTTTACATTATTCAAAGAGCTAGTAGTGTTACCTTTCAACATGTTCAAGGTAATTTACTGGTTACTTCAGGAATAAACAGTGTTTTGGCATCGTTTACAATTATGTTAAAGTATAAGGCATGCATTTTGTGTCTATGGGAATTATCCACACTGTGGGTGGTTTTGAGGTATTGATTTCATATTTTGAATGGGATTATCTTTTACATTAAATGATTTTAGAAAGAAATGATCCTCTGCTTTGCATCCTTGAATGGATGAATTGAGGGGGAGCGGGCCTTATATATTTGCAATATTATCAAGCCTTATTAATGCCATTAAACATACGCGCCAACGGGTTACAGAGCTATACGTTTAGGCTCTGTAGCCAGGCGCACATGATACGCGTACACTCTAATTCACCATATCCAACCACTAAACCCTACGACCTTGCATCTGGATTTTTTCCAGGGTGATACCAACGTTTAACATATGTAAAGAAGTTATTCTTAACATTATTCCAATCTAACGTTGATTGATTGACGGAAATATGATTTTCTTGAAGTGCCATAAGGTCGTCATGGCCTCACGCCTGAGTTGAACCAACTGTCCCCATAGATGGTTGGCTGATGGATATTCCTTAGGGGCGCACCATTAGATTTCCAGGGAGGAGCATGAAGTTTTTCGACAAAAAAATCCCCTCCATAGGCAGAAGAAAAAAAATTCACCCCTGAATATGGAATAGGGGGAAAAACAGTAATTTCTATGAAAAATCAAACTCGCCCCCAAACGGGACGCGAAAAAAAAAACCCGAACCCAACTTCCTGCTCCCCCCTGGACATCTAATGGTGCGCCCCTTAGAACCATCTAGGAAGAGTTTAAGTTGGTCGTCACGCTAGAGTTCTTTGAGATCTCAATAAATTTAGGAATCGGACGCGGTCATTAGGTCATTTGATCATTAGAAAAAATGAACACTGTATAAAGCTCAATTCATAGTCGGCCTCCAAACAAAATTTTTCCTACCAAACATTTGGTCGTGACGTAAAAATGACGATTGACTACAAACAAAATAACTTCAACACCGAGTTGAGACCAAACAAAATTTCGCGCTAGATTGCACACGTTATTTAATTGCCACATACATTGGACCAAATGTTTGCTACCCGTTCATAGTTAAAGTTCGATGGCAAATATTTGGTGCCGTCACGACCAAATGTTTTGTAGGAAAAATTTTGTTTGGAGGCCGAGTATGAATTGAGCTTTAAGGAATACAATTCCATCAAAGAAACTTTAATTTAAATCCTGCTCTGAGCTTCATATCCAAAACGTTTGATTCTTGTTAGTAAAATAGTCTCTGACATAGGGTTTTGCCAATACATTAATGAAACAATTGAATGTCCTTAGCTTGGAGCAAGCATCTATTTTTCTAAAAATCAAAGGATACGAAAAAGGTGAAAAATGTAAGTTCGTTTGTGAATCCCAGTTGCAATGAAATAGTAAAATCACCAGTTTGTATGGTCAATTTTAACAGTGCACAACGGGCCACATGCATGAATCTCTCGACAAATGTACTCGGCCGACGGAAGTATATAGATGAAGCCGACAGATATGCCACAATAAATATTATGACATTTGCACAATTAGACTTTCGTAAATGCAGACATTTGATCAATTTAGGACAGGACTTTTTTTACTTATTTATGATATTTATGATACCAAATATCGAGATTTAGATTTGTATTGGTGTTCCTCTAAATGTTGGATTTTGTCAAACCTATCTTTCCGTTTTTATTTACATTGCCATTTCTTATTATTCTTAAAATGCTTTATCTTTTTATTCTTAAAATTTCATTTGTTACGAACATCTGTTGACTGCTTCTACATTTGTATCCCTTTTTTGGAATAAAATTATTACAGTATCTTTTACTTTCTACAAGTCCACCAGCTTTGTATCACCAAATCGTTCTAACATTATATAACATGGCCCTATCAGTTGTGACAAAACCTCGCCTCTTTTCTAGCTAAATAAAAAAGAATAGTGCAACATAAATGTATACTGAAACCTTCTTTTGATTCCGACCATTCTTTTGCAAGTCACAGATTTTTTCAGCATTTTAAAATCCCCATCCTGTGTTGTTATTACTGTCGAGACACTGACAGTAAAATGACACATTCTCTGACTTTTCTCAAAAATGCAAGCACATGTGAAAGAATCGTTTGAGGATTGCAACATATAACAGCTACAGAAATGATAGCGATGACCTTGAGTATGAAATGTGAATCATGAATTGCCCCTGTAATGTGTAACGTATATGAACGAACATTATGTAGTTCTGATCAATTTTAATCTATCAGTACTTGGTTGAATAACATGACAGTAATATTTTCATATTTCAATTTTAGCAAATGAGTAATATAGCTTCTATTGTACGCCAATGAAGAGTGAACCAAAATGAAGGTGATTTTGTTATTATACCAGGTTGTGTTAAAATGTTAGGCAAAATCTCATTACCAAATCTTGACGTTTATTACACAGGTAAGTTATTTAGTGTGGCAAAAGACATGTTTCAAATCAACATTTGTGAATGATTAATGAAAGAAACCATTAATTTCAATTCTTTTAAGGAGATATACAATCGTTTTCAAAATTGACAGTTGAAATTGTTCGCAATAGCTATAATTTGGTTTAATGTAACATGACAAAGACAGCATGCACAAATCTAAAACTGTCTTTTTATCGATAAACTGAGGAATTGAAGTCTTTAAATGCAAACTAGAGAAATTTAACTCTTAATGTGACTTATGATTGTGTATACACTAATTCTTGAACTTAAATGTGACTTGTTATGCCTAGTAGCCCCATTTAACATGTTTAAAAGAAAGATTTCCTCTTGTGGAGAGAAGTGATGCAAATACAATACTGTATACGGTTAGAGCAGTAGCATTTTGGGAATTGGACATGAAATACAATTATTTCAGAATTAAAAGAGTTACTCACTCAAAACAAAAGATTGAAAATCATTTGAATATTGACTCGATTGTTAAAGTGCAAGCTTGTCTGAATTTGCGAAAAAAATATTGCTTCTATGTTTATTGAATAGCTGCTATAAATATTATCCTTGGGACCTTGATTGTGTACAAATTGACGAAAATCAGGGAAAAAAGAAAAGGTTGCACATCTGCACGATCTGAATCAACACGATACGACGCTTTAACTTACAGGCCATGTTAAAATTATAGTTTACTTTATTTATTACCAAAAGTCCAATAAAAACTAGACATTAAGAAATAGTCAGAGTTTGAATCAGTAGCTATTTTTGCCAAAAATCAGATTTTAATGTTTGAACCTTAAGTAATTTATGACGTCATAATTATGTAACAGCTTATCTGGGTCTGACGTCTTACGTGAACTTGTACGTAAACGATTTTTAAAAACTAACGGTGTATGCCTATCTCATACCGTCAGTTTGACGACTTATCAAGTTTGGTTCAATGATCATTGTTTAAAAAAAATTTGAATCACGCTAATCTTTGATCACACACACAACAGGACCACAATTCATTTTAACAGCGTTTGTGTTAATTTTCTTTATGATCGAATTGCATTCGCCCACGACCAACCCTTAATTTATTGAGATATCAAGGAACTATAGCGTGACGAACAACCTAAACTTTTCCCAGCTAGTATGAAACATCCATCATCCCACCCCCATCCAGAGGGACATGTGGGTCAACTTAGGCGTGAGGCATAGACGACCTAATGACACTTAAGAAAATCAAATTTCCGTCACTCAATCAACCCGTGATTGAATTATGTAAAGAATAACCACTATACATGTGTCTTAAACTGTTAAACGTGTGTTAAAAACTGTTGTACATTTTCGAAATAATTATACCAATCTTGCTCGAGAAGATTTGCAAACAAAAATCACAAATAAGTTAAATCGGCCCAACCGTTTTGATTTTACAAGTCATTACATAGCGTCCTATACTGTACTGTATAAATTGATTACAGTTACCATAATACCCATATTTCCAAAAACTAAACAGGTTTCAGCCGTGAAATTTTACATGGAATGTCATAAAATATGAGTAATATACTGGTACCGAAATCAAAAAAGTTTGAAAATAAAGTTGAAGCATCGAACCATTCTCCTTAATACTTCACATACGAAGGTACTGAAACACATCATTTTACATGATGGGACATAGGATACCATGACTTAACACCCGAAATAGGGTCAATTACTGTTTGCCAACAATTTTACTATATCAAAAGAAAGCAAGATTTTATTAATTTGTTATGATTTGTAACCAATCTGAATTGTTACTGTGATAATACAGATTAAATCAATCCGATTTGATCGGCTATTGTATGATACCTGAGGATATTTTTAACAAAATTGTGCGGTTTGGTATAAAAGCATGAAAATTGGCATGAAGGTAGAGAATTTCATATTGAATCAATCTAGGATGGCGGCCATCTTGGAAATTCAAAATAGTCGCCATTATCACCTATTGAAAATACAAAAATCAGCATTTCATCAATTTTGCAGAATTACCGTACATGGTTTGAGTTAGAAATGACAATACGAATCACAAATGTCTTAATTCATCATATTTACCTTATTTTGAAAATCCAAGATAGCCGTCAGATTCAAAATGACCGCCAATTAACATATTGCCATCATTCAAAGTAGGCATTACTTTTCACAACATGGGAAGGTTTGTGGAGTTATGTACTTTAATTTCGTTTTAATTCATCATTATTTTAGGCCAAAAAGGTGTCTACTGATGAATTATTCAATTTTACACATTTCCGTCTAGAGGGCGCATTTCAAAATGGCCGCCATAGTTACTCTATTTAAACAAACAATAACAGATTTTTAGCAATTTTTATACAAAAATCATGATTATGAAAATTATGAAGATCCAGATATAACGTTTTAACCATTAAACCATTCATTTATACACAAATTAGTCTGTAAAATATTTGTATAATATCCCCAGGATATAGGTCAAGATGACATATGTTACCCCTAAATAGGGTCAATTGCCATTTCCATTAGTATTGTTATATCAAAGGAAAACTAGATTTTATTGATATTATGATTTGTAACAAATCCGAATTGTTACTGTAAATAAAGCAGATTAAAACAATCTAGTGTGATGTTGTCACCTATTTTATGAAACTTTTTCAATCTTTAGAAACACTGCAGTGCTTATTTCCGAATCTCTCACATCTGGCAAAGTTACTTTTTGTGCTAAACAACAAACTTATTGACCTAATTCGATTACAACAATAGAAAGTTGTACATGTTGTTAGGATCGGCTTTGAATGATCCGTTGTTGGCTGTAACGTGGGATTATATTTTAGGTATTCTTAAAGGCAAATCAAAACACGTGCATTTCTATTCAATAGTATTCAAAGAAACCCCGCCTGTCTCCTCTATCATTATCAAGCTGGGTTGGCGTGCTAAAAATTATGTTAAAGTTAGAAGAAGAATACTTTAACAGAAAATGTATTACTTTGATATGATTTGCTACCAATGGGTTATACTACATCTCTATTTTCGGAAGGTTGGCAAAATGTTTCCCGCCGACAAGCTTCAAGTGGGCAGTTTACCCCCCCCCCCCCTATCTGTTACGCCGCTGATTACAATATTATTTATTTAATACATGTTACACTTTTTTTACCAATTGTTTGATTAGGACATTAGTTTTGTCATTTCTGGTCAGGTCCTAATGTTTTCTGAAAGAAATAATTGTGAATTGCAAAAACCAAAACAATGAAACAAACATGCATGGTTGCCTCTTCATGCTCATGTTAGTCCTTCATGGTATTTGACATGTTCAATACATTCAGAGATGTGAGTTTATAAAGCATGTCTGAAATGCAAAATTGAGCCCGCAGTATTATCTCCTCAGACTGTATCTTCAAAACATGAATCACAACAGGTTTGGTTATCTTTGAATTTAAGGCTACAGTCCCTAAATGGGTGCCATTTTCGCCAACGGCATCTTTACTGCAACTTTTTACCTACTTACACATATCAGAATAATACAATTTTTGGCGTACATATGTAATAGAGTCTCTAGTTTGTACATGAGACTTTAGTAGTGATTTCACGCCCATTATCAAGGTCAAAATTACGTCAATAAACTACTTCGAAAAATTTACACCTTTTTCGCCGAAACATTAATTTTTTATGATGTTCGAACGATTCGCCTGTTTTCAAACTTTGACAGATTGTAGGCCTGATACATTTTATTGAATTACAAATAATATTTTATAAATGTGTTGTGTTGATTTTGAAACAAACCCGCGTTGTTTTGCCCGAAAAACCGGGCGTGAATTATGACTCTGAGTTCGCCCTGTTTGAGCTGTGAATAGCCTGATTTTAATATCTACATACTCATGATAATCTACATTTTGTCTGATATACGCATTCGCATAATTTACTTACAAATTGAGCATTCCAACGAGGCAAAAATTGCAATTTTTATGTAAACAAAAGAAAATACGGCTTTCTAATGTTTATGTTTTAAATTTTAGTTCACCATCTCAACGCTGCCTTGATAGCTCAGCGGTAGATCTCTCGCTTCGTAATGCATGACTAACCCCCGCCATAATCCATGGTTCGATTCCCCGCAAAGGCAGTGGAAACTATTTATCTTTTCATGATTGAAAAATAGTTAGGATTCAAATTTTCCTGAGCATGTGGATTCCTCGTACCCTTAATTAATAATGCAGCTAATCTTGAGGTTTTTTTCAATAGTAAAAAACATTTGGTTCTAAATCATTATTGTTTTGTAAACATTACAGGGAGGTACTACAGGGATTTTATAGGGCGCTCTGCCTCCCTGATTTGTGATTCAACGCGGCCTGCAGTAAAATAAGCTATTCTTTTCGTCCTGTGTACTCTTTTTGGGTTTGATAGAGCGGCTTCAATTTCTCAGAAACCTGTTAGAATATCACCGCACTTGCTTAAAACTCCAGCACAATGCACAAAATGCCCAATTTCTCTTTTCCACCCAAAAGATGATGATGATTCCAGCATAATTACGATCAGCTCAAATTTTGAGCATATATTACCAATCTTATAATCATTTAGTACTCTGAGCAAAATTAAGTTTATTCAATTGAATTGTGGCCATTAAAATTTGAGCCAATTGCTATTAAATAAAACGGAATGATAAAAGAAAAAAAAAAATTCAAGACGTTTTAGGAAAATTGAGATATTCAGTAATAATTTGGCAGGGATTTTCCCTTGCAATGTGTATATTTTTGGTAATAACAGAGGAATTAAAACATCTCTTACTCTGTAGTAGCTTCTCCACGACATAAACAGATTTAAGGCTACAGTCCCTAAAAACGTCTCGCTCGGCTGAATGTCATGTTTACTGCAAGTTTTTACCTACTTACACCTATCAGAATATCACAA
>JXSR01S003275.1:29005-44885 GCA_000969725.1 Ophiothrix spiculata
TATGATGTTAAAATAGTAAATCAAAAAAGAAAAGTCAATGACCTGATTACCTTTTTACCATAGAAGCATGTGTGATTGCATTTGGAAATCAGCACATAAACAGACTTATATACATAAAGCAATTGCCCACCAAAAATCATGATTAACAAAATAGGCTATTCTTAATTAATCAAAAATTATATATAACATTTTTGTTTGAATGAAGCTTCTGAAACTGATGAAATCTGAAATAATGGATAAATGAAACATCAATTCAGTCACAATATCTAGTGTTTTCTGAGCTAATTTTATATGATTGTAGATCGAATGGGATTAATCAACCACCATGATCATGATCTACTCAACTCCTATTACTTCAAAAATTATTTTCTGTGTAAGTCAAGGATCAAAAGATAGATGAAGTTATTGAATTAAATTGCCTCAAATCAGAACAGTTTCTCCTCATTGCAATGCTTCCAACTCAAATGTTTCCAACATGGACGTTGATAGCCTTCGGAAATCAAATTTGATTTAAATTTACTATTGATATATCTGATACCCTTCCCAATTTTCTCAATTATTTAGATCCAAATCAATATAATGAAAGATAGAGGTTGGTGACAATAGAAAATGGTATAAAATCCCACATTGCAGCAGATACTGTCTGTTAATTTATCCGTGTTCATAAACAAGTAATCAGTTTTCATCTTCAGAGTCTGTTCAATCTCTAAAGCTGAGACATCATCATTTTTGACTAACTTCCACCAGCAATCAGAATGTCAGATGGTATTTCTGGCATCTGCTCAAGACATCGGCAAAATATGGCTGCTTGATAATTAGCACGCATGATATGCTTCTTGAGCGAATCTTGGTTTGGAGGAATGAGTTTTTTTGCATGAGTGCCTAGTCGAAAAACATGTCATACCTTGCAGTGTTCACCTCTGATGTTTTAACTTGACCATAGAGATGACATACAAACTCTTCTAATTGTTGTGCTAATGTATCGGATATCGAAAAAAGATGTTCTAAGCTCTTGAAATGCAGATATGAAGCTTTGACTTTTCACCATAAGCTTGTATGGCTTAACTTTCCCCTTCCCGACAAAGCTGCTCACAGAATCACAACCACTAAAAGGGTGAAGGCCAACAAGGGCTGAAGCAACACTGGCACCAAGTTGGTCGTGCAAACTATTAATGTCTAGCGTTTGTTCGTTTTCACCACGGCCTGTGTGGAAATGGTTGTGCAAAGCCCACACTAATGATGAGGACGTCCGTGTCCATGCTCTTTATTATCACTAATGCTGGGTTGGATGTAGAGTTAGCCGAGGTCTGTGGCAGATTACTCTGTGCAAAGTGTGCATGTAACAGCATCCTCGTATCTGCTTCTTCGCGACTGCAGTAGAGCTCAGGAATCAGCTGTGCCTTAACAACACTATCAAGTGAAACTGCAGTGGCGTAGCTAGAGGGGAAGCCGTCCCATTACTGACCGTCCGTCGGTTAAAAAAACGCCCGTCGGTAAACTTGAGCCGGCCGGCGATATCGCATAAACAGGCCATCGGTCCAAGCGGTACGGCCAAAAATGTTTCAATTAGCCTTCATGCAGTGTGTCAAATAGCTAAAAACCCAGAGCTTCCAGGGGCTTCGCTTGGAACCCCACCCGTTATTCGTTCCGCTCGCATGGTCATCATATTCTGTCGGTTCGTCTTCATATTGTGGCCCCCTAGTCTATGTTTTGGGATATACCTTGGGAAACACTTCCAATCTATATTTTGCAGTAATATTGTAAAAATCACATTGGTAAATCACTTTTATGCGCATCGTGCACTTGATGTACCATATGTTTTCATCAACAGCACGTTATTTATTTTGACTTACCTCTCCCCAATGATCAGATAGATCTTGTGAGACACTTTCAGATTGATATTTGCAGTATAATTGTGATAAATAGATTGGTAAACGGTGTTACATGGCATCATGCACTCAATGCACAGTGCGTTAACATTAACAGCACGTTATTATTTAACAATGCGTAGCATTTGTGTTGATACAGCTTGTTTAACACCTCCAATAATAATATCTGTAATAAAACTGTGAAAATCATGTTGTTAAAGTGGTTTTAATGCGTCATACACTTGGTGTAACGCATGTTTTCATCAACAGCACGTTATAAATTAATGTGCAACCCGCATGCGTGGGGACATCGATATTATTCATCGGTGGACCTATCCTGACAAATATAACATAATCCCAGGTTGCCCCTAGCGTTGTTGCACGAAACTGTAATTTAGAAGCCTATGTATTTTTGCCTATGATTGATTTAACTATTTATCGATTGATTGTTATCCTGACAGTGACATAAATTCAATGAGCGCCGTTCATGCTATTGGCTCATTTCTGGTCTAAATCGCTGCAACAATTATTGCCTTTTTATTCAGAGAACACGGGCTCATATTTAAAGTGTGCAAAACAGTTTATTGTTCAAGCATAATGTTATGAAATTTTCGGCGCTGAACACATCGCGTTTGCGGAACAAAAAACAAGCAGAAGTTGTTTTGGATATATGCGGTTTAAGGACTTAAAGTTGGTGATTTTATCCGTCTATATACATGTTGATGTCCGGATAAAAGTAACTTGGAATGGTTCTAAGGATTTAGAAATATCAAAGAGCTATTCTAATTTTAGCAAGCAACTAGGACCTTGCTAAGCTAAGAGTGTTTGTTTTTCTGAAATAGGTTTAGCAACGAACTAGCTATACAGTAGAAATGAAGTTAGGAACAAACTATGCTAAGAATGGTTTTGTTGGACCCTGGTGTTTAACACCAGCGATTGGTATTTCCTGCTGAAAATAATTGTAATATATTTTTGATAAAAAATAACTATACTCGTCGATACAGATTTGTATTTAAACCAATGTTTAATTGATCATTTAAACTGTGTTTTGTAAGTTAAATATTCACATATTTTTCATATAAGTAATACAAGAATGTACAGCAGTCCACGCAAAGACAGATCTCTACAAAGATGCATGGCAACATTGGGGCAATCTACACGGGAGTGGAAATCCAGATGAATGCACATCTTCGTAAGATGCGGAGCTTAGATCTGGATCGAGCGAAGATGCGCATGCATCTGGATCTTGACTCCGTGTAGATTGCCCCATTGTTCACAACTATACAAAATGCACACTGTATATCTTACGGATATTTTTTCTCCAATACTGATTAAGAATGAAATGATATTCCCGTTTTTTTTTCCTCAAAACAACAACACCTTAAAATTTCAGTTCCTTACATGTAAGTGTTTAAATTTGTGCGCAGTTACTAAATAGTAAAACGAAATTGTATTTAAAATCATAAAAGCACCAAAAACAAGTATGATATAGTCATAAATTGTGTTTGTGCCATTTATTGTGGTTTCTGGTGATGGTGGCGATATCTATCCATTTCGTTTCAACATGTTCATTATCCAAAATGGACTGTAAGGGTTTTTATTAGCCTTTCTTCCACTGTTCCTTAAAGGTAATATTTGAAAATTATGAGTCCAACGTATATTTCTTTTCGATAACATAACATAATTAATATTTAAAAGAAATTATATTTTCAACTAAAAACAACGAAGATACATATTTTTTGTTTTACCTGTAGGTTCCAAGCAAAAAAGGTTGTCTTATCAAAGGCATCAAAGCTGTTTCTCTTTGTGTATCAGGTGATATAACAAATGGCAATGTGATCAAAGGCCGACAGTCTGAACTCATCTCAGGTTTGAACTTTTCAACTTCAAAAGGCTGAGTAATAAGCCTATGTGGGCGCTTCTGTATATTTGAGGAAAACGGGAAAACAGGTAATGGCGTTATTCTAGGCACATCTGATAACCTCGGCTCCGAATATTTTGGTAAATTCTGAGGAAAAGCTTTGTTTGAAACTGCAGTGAAATTCTTGTCATACACACACATGTCTGAATGCGTTTTCTGAGTCCTAAATTTGCAATAATTTGTATCAAATGTGTTACTTTTATTATCCTCGTCCACAGTATTACCCAAGATACTGTCAATACTAAAAGGCCCTTTGAACTTCTTTTCTGATTCCGATGGACAATGTTTTAAATCTGAACTGCTTGAAGTATTCTTATCATACGGATGAATACGTTTTCTCCGTCGCCGGAAAACTCCGTCAGCAAAAGTGTACTCGCTATTCTCATTTATTGTCCAATAATTATCTTTACCCCAAGGTCTTGATGGATCACGAAGTATTTTTACAAAACATTCATTCAAAGATAAATTGTGTCTTACAGAGTTCCTCCAACCAGTATAACTTCCACGAAAGAAAGCAAAACGCTTTATCAGGTATTCGTTGATTTCTGCTAAAGTTAATTTCCCACTTGGTGAGTCTTTTATCGCCATGGCAATAAGAGCGATGTAGGAAAATGGTGGTTTTGGATGCCTGTGGTTGTTTGTCTTTACTTTTGTACTAGATGTTGGAGACAATGTTTCAGCACAAAAATAATACTTAGTGTCGCTGCTAACCAGTTTATCTTCACGATCACTAGTCGAGTCTGCATTAGGTATACCCTTACCGTCTTCAAGCGTAACATTAATGTCATTATCATAATGATATGGAAATTCCTCTTTTATTTGGTCTCTTTGATTGACGAATTCTTCTGTCGATGATGGTGAATGACAAATATTGTCATCCTGTTTGCAACCCGCTTCAGCTTCCGCAACGTCAATCATTTTTTCAGTCAATGAAAAAGTTTATAAAGACTTTGAAGACAATTGTGATAACTGTGTTGGGTACAATTTTCACCAATGCAGTATCCGTATTGCTATGCTGCGCTAATGCATATTGAAGGCTAGTCTACATCTGACTAACACAAAGTACCGTGGCTTTCTGATTGAATTTAATCTACACGGTTCTTTAAATAAGTCTCCTAAGATATTTATCAATAAATATTTGTATATCCCAGTCGAGTCAAAGGCGCTTCTCCCCCATTTCCACTTTCCACGAGGGCTAGATTTACGCCTCCTCGCGTCATGGCAAAAGCTTGTTCGTGACTGCATTTAAAACTGAACTATGTGAAATGCTAATTGGCTGGATTTCTGCAAGTGACTTTATGTTTAGAAACACTTCTATTGTTATGCAAATCAATATATAATCCACGAGTTGATGTGCATTTGGCACTGGTATCGGTAACACCATCAAACATTGCCAAAAGCAAACTGTCACTCAGTCGTTTGCTGACAATTGACTGCAACTATGGCGCACTTAGCAGCTTAAGGTCCCTTAAAACATGCTTACAAATTTATTGAATCAGATCGTATTGGAAAATGACAGTGTCATATTTGCAATGGTGCTTTAGTTCATAACAGGATTTTAAGTTGAAATGAATAATTATGCTTAAGTTTCGTTTTAGTGGTATTACAGAGTATCAAAAAAAAAATCATTATTATATCCTAGTCATCTAGATTTTAGATTTAATATCTGTGTGTATTTGTTTTCTGTACTTTCAACAGTCATTTTATCCAAAATCTCATCTTGAAATATTATTCGTCGAAAAGATTTATGACATACAGGTGTAGTATAAAAAATATTAGTACTCAGAATAAATAAATCTTTACAAATAATTCTCATTTCGTTTTTAAATTCAGAATTATCTTAATTTAAAGTACATTTTTTTAATACTACTTATTCGACATTCATAAACTTTTGGTATTAAAGAATTTACAGGAATTCATAATTACATGCGTTAATTGTTTTATCATGTTTGTTGTTTTATCTAAGGAAAAAATACGAAAGATAAAAAACAACGCCTCTTCGACAAAACAAATAGTAAAATTCGCAAACCAATGTTTAACCCCCAATTGTAAAATAGCAGTGTCGCGTGAAAAAAAATACACACGTCGGTTCATAATATAAACAATTTCAAAAATGTACCATAATTTTTCCAAGTTGTGTCACATTACTTTTGATAAGTACCAACCTTATTTCCGATTCTTGAGTTTTACTATAATTAGAGGCTCCATCCAGACAGTTTTCATTTCATGACAAACTGTTCATTTCTCGAAAACACTATTTGAGCGCATAAACACTGAAGCCCATTTCCCAAATACATTCATAGAAGTTGCTTTTTCTATTATTTTCCAATTAATTCAGAACAGTTTAACTTATGATTTTAGTATCAATTTGAAACATGTTCCCACGGATTCCATACGAGTTAATGGCATATCCTACTATATGTTGCATAATGCCCCAGGCGATTTTTACAAATATATCTATTACCGTGATTACAGAACAAGTTGATTTATAATAGTTTTAGATTTGTTTTAAGTTAATGAGTATATTTCAGACAGCTACTACTGGACATATTTGAATTAACTTTGCACGCTCTGTCTTTTGTTGACAACAAGGTTACATATATATAAACATTTGCATTGGACATGATTGATCCTACAAGTAGAACAATGTAGATTTGACTGGTTTGACTTGACTTAGACGGGGATCATTCTTTAATTGATTGATATTATTGTAAAAGCTTTCACTATGAATAGTTAATTTGAATTTTGCATTTTTATGTAATATCAAACGGTTTATTTGAATGTGTACAGTTTGAGGTTTAGTTTACAAAATATAAAAATCATTCATCATGCTCAATTATGAACGGTGTTATAACCGTGGACGGGGATACGGTCGTTTCCGTAAACTTAACATCTACTATCATATATATACTACACTGCTCTAAAGACGGCCATTTTCATTAATTACTGTTGCATTGCATGCATTACGTTTCTATGTATTAGGCCTATCTTGGATTTTATATGCATTTACCCGGTCTTATTCAATAATATATTTAAAAGACAAGAGGAGGGATAACTTTCTTGTTTTTTAATTAAAAAAAAAACCCATAACACACATGATGAATATGAACTTTTCATGATATATAGTCGCCCCCTAAATGTTGCAGTAACTAACTGTAGTTCCAGGTATGATAAGATAACCGTACGTTTTAAATTTGGTGGTGATTTTTTTAAAGAATCATATGCTTTTCATCACCAGAATCATGCGGTTTGGTATGGCGCATGCCTCTTCAAAGTGCTGGTACGCTGTCCTTTTTTTCCGGATATCAATTACCTTACTATGCTTACGACCAGTGCGCATATGCACGGGGTCCTCATACGGTTTAAATTAGGTTCACGACACGCGTAACCAGTGTCCTGGTGCAGTTGACATGGTGCTTTGGGATGTTAGTTTCGCGGGTAGTTTTTTAAATATATTTATATAGTTTTTCTACACATACAAAAGTGCAAAGGTACAAAGGGTATACATATAAGCTAACACCAATAAAACCAAGGTAGACATATCACTTTACCAAAAACACGTGAACTTGCTGCTTGCTGAATATCAATGAGACGAATCTTTTAGTCTCAACCACTTGAGCTCTTTCATATACTCACAATTGGATGTAAATTATGAGTAATTGAATAGCTTAATGAATATTAGCTTTTGTAAGTTCTCTGCTTGAAAAAAAAACGTTTTAAAACCCTCCATAATTTTGCCAATACTAGGTCAATTCTCTCAGGAAAAATCGCACATGTATTGCAAACGTATCCCGAAACGTGTCCTCTTTTACGGACGTTTACTTTTGATTTCAGTTCAATTGCCTCTATTGAGATTCGTTCTCAACTGAAAATCAAGTTGAGTGTCTTAATTCAATACCGTATTTTTCTACTCACCCATTTAATCACCATTTGACTTTTTGTTCCCGATTTCGTGGCATTTTGTTCGGACTTTTGTTTGTTTGGTTGTTTGGTTGTGATGGTTGGTTTAGGTGGGTGGTGGTGGTGGTGGTGGTGATGGTGGTGGCGGTGGTGGCGGTGGTGGTGGCGGTGGCGGTGGTTGCCGCTGCTGCTGCTGTTTTTGTTGTTGTTGTTGTTGGGTTTTTTTGACAACTCATCATCGAGAAACTTGGCTGTATGTTTTTCTTTTTCAGGGTAATTTTTGCTCCGTCTTTGTCAATTAAATACTATAAAACAATCCTACATTCCACATAACTAAGTTAGAGTTCAACAATCAAACCTATATATCAATATTAAGAAACTTTCGCCACTCATCAAGATAACATTTATCAACTAAAAATATTTTTTTTTTTTCTTTATACAAATTGATATTATCTATTTCTTATTCATTACAAGGAACGAACATTCGTTCATTTATCAATACATCCATCCATTCAGTCAGTCAGTCTGTTATTCATTGATTGATTATAATACATTCATTTATTTATCCATTAATTTATTCACTTAGTTGTTCATTCATTCAACTGTTTATTTATCATTAATTAAAGGCAAATATATCTGAAAGATGGACGGAAAAGTAGGAAAAAGTTAAAAGTGCATTTGCAAACTGAATTTGCAAAACTAAATATATTGGAAGATCACATTGTATGGTATTACATTTCCTTAAAGAGATTGTAAAAACTCTGCACAAGAAGTATGGCCTTAGTGTGTTTATTCTATATGATAGCCGTATTTAATTCTTGAACGATTAACACTCTACAACTCCTTGGAGTTATTGTCTCTATAGAGACAATTATAATAGGGACACGTGTGATCTGACTTAAAGGATAAAGAAAATAAAACACTTTTCTTCCGAGCAAGTTAAAAAAATTGCATACGTAATACTTTCTTTTTCGGAATGAATTGTGTTTCTACAATAGTTAATTGGCAGAGTCAAAATTTCTTATATCCGATTACAGATATAACAATTAAAAGTTCACTCTTTTTGTCTCATTGAAACACCACGTGCCATTGTATTTTCTCTTTTCCCTGCAAACTAGTGATTTATTTGATTTAAGTTGCTAGAGATTCAAATCACCATGTTCAATAAAGGCATATGAAACTAGGTTTCAAAGTCCAAATTGGAATGTGATAAAGGTCACTAGTCACAGTGACGTGCTCTTTTTTTAAAAAGTATTTTTTTCACATCCCAATTTGGAATTTTAGATATATTCTTAATAGGTATCAGTATCTATTAGCTGTGTAATTTTGCAAGGAATAGGGATTTACCAATTTTCAAAAGGTTGTTAATATGTACAACCTGGGTCCGACCGGAAATCGAACCGGTGCCGCAGTGGTGAAAGGCGAGAACGATGCGTTAACCCGTTGACAAATTGTTGATGCTCTTTTCAACTCCCATCTACTTGTGTGTAACACTTCAACACTTCAAAGAAACTAAATTAGTTATTAAACACTCATATCGTATATCAATTAACTATAAAATAAAATGCATTATAGTAAATAACTTACTGTGAATATATTCAACATTATCTTGAAAAACGGACAACAATAGTATCATGTCCTGAAACGTATATTTCTAAAATTTTGATTTTCCCTGAGGCATAATATAATAAACTTTGTAAGTCATATCGAAACCACCATAAAATATGAAAAGAGGAACAACAAGTACAATATGATTAATTCCTTTAATGTTTGACATGTTGTTAGTTTTTTCATACATAATTATTTCTGTAGAGTTTTTGTTGGACAAATGAGAGAATCAAATTACCTCATAAAGATAAACGTACTTATTCCTTTGTTGACATTTTTACGCCGTAGGCGTTATGTATTGGTTTTGGCATTTAATGGAGTGGTATTTGGGCGGAAATTTATGCATGCTGTACTGACAAAATGTTTAATAAACTTAACAAAAACATGCTGAAGTTGTAACTACATTATAAATGTATCATAAATATGTTTTATAATTACAAGAGAAAAGTAATCTACAATACAGAAGTATGTTAAAGTGAATAAATTCATTATTTGATGGAATCTAATTCACCCATTGCACCCAATTGTGTGCTTACTGAACTATATTTTGGGCTGCTTACCGGAACTACTTTTGAAATCACACGGTTTAACAATAGAATTGAATATGTATGACTTGAATGTAATCCACTACCATTTGTAGAAATAGGGGTGAAAAACTTGGGAAATAAGATTCATTTTAGGGGTGTATAAAGATACATTGCTTTGGAGGTCATTAGACTCATGTTTAAAATACAAAATAATTTTTATGGACAAAATGTTTTGAAATTATCACTAATGATCTAGTGGGAAAATTTTACTACGAATTTTTGTGTCAACGAGTTTCATCCGTGGAATATTTAGGAAAATATGATAAAAGTTTGTATTTGTTTTGATTCCCAAGTACAGTAAATTGTGAGTCTTGTTGAATAAGCTAGCTATGAATAAATGCACATTGGTTGTAAGTTTAATAGAATATATATATAAGGGATACATATTTTGTTGTGGTCACAGTGAAGAAAATAGATGAGAGAATTTAGGACCCAAGGGAGAGGGGTGGGCAGTAAAAACGCTTTTAAAGCATATAGTAATTGGCCATGATCAACTTGGGTGAAAACTTGTTTTAACTTAGGCCTAAAAAATTGTTTGATTGGCGTAACCCGACCGACCCTATTTTTACCATCGACCCTAGATATATATATTTTTTTGAGCAAGAAACCTCCAAATCCCAAATTTGATGGGAATCAATTAATGGGGGCCCGAGATAAGTTGCATGCAGGACATTCAAAATGACAAGTATTAAAGATGTGTTACAGAAAAGTGAAGATGTGTTTGTACATGTGTCGTATATTTTGTTTTCTTGAATATATATGAAACATAGACTTTGAAAAATTTTAAAAAAAATCCGAACTCCCTACCCTATTTTTTTCTAGTTTTCTGCCTTGATTATTTGAATTAAAAAAACCTTGCTATTTCATTTCATAGATCCGTATTACTCATAAGAGTTTTACGAGTTAGACCAGGTTTAAAGTTTGATCTGGTTTAAGTGCTTATTTGTTTCACATCTAAATATATTTTCCTCAACCAATATTGTTATATTTTGTGTTGTTTGTGAGATTCTGGGCTGAATCTTCCATATTTTAAAGCTGTTGCAGTTCAAAAATGCCTCATAAGGTCCTTTTGTGGACACGGGTAATAATTTAGATATAGACCAGGTTTAACTTTAAGCCTGTTCTAAAAAGGTTAGACCTAGTCTAACAAGTAAAAATTTGAAGCACAAATGTTTGTCTGTTTTCCTGTAAACGTTCAAGTTCTATAAGAATAGTTGTAGATATTAGTTATAGTCGTTGGAAGTACTTTCTAAATATAAAAAACACATTTAAAGTCATTCGCCATGATCCACTTGAGTATGAAAACTTGTATAAACTTGTTTGATTCAAATAAAATCATGTTATGCACCAAATATGTTTAAGAGTTAAACCAGGTTTAAAGTTAGACCTGATTTTTTTTACAACTAAATATATTTTACGCAACCAATATTGTTGTATTTTGGGTTGTTTTTTGAGATTTTTTGGTTGAATCTATTTTAAAGCTGTTAATGCCTCAAAAGGTCCTTTTGTGGCGGTAGTAATTTTGACAAATAGACCAGGTCTAACTTTAAATCTGGTCTTAGTCTTGACCTCTAGTACAATATTCTCTATCAACATGAACATCCATCAATATTTGTACTAAAAAGTAGTATTTTATAAGTTAACATTATTTTTATATTCTCAACAGCCATGTATATATAACAGATGAAATTATAGTTGTGCTCGTTTTTGCTAATAACCATAATCTATCTATCTATCTATTTCGACCGCGGTCGGAAGCCATGATGAATTTTCTCCACTGTTGTCTGTTTAGCATGAGTTTGAGAAGTTCATTTTGATCAATGCCAGCATCCTGCGTAAGAAGTCCTGGGTAGGACAGTCTTGGTCTTCCCTGTGCACGTTTCCCTTGGGTGGGCGTCCAGAACACTAGTCCAGACACTGGTTCCTCAAGCCGTCTAGCACAGTGAGCAGCAAAGTTTAGGCGGCGACCTCTCACTATTTCTGATAGTTTGGGTAAATCACCATATATTACCTCCCTGGTAGGATGATCTCTCCAGTTGAGGTTCTGAACCATCATTAATAGTCTGGTGTAGCACCCATCTAACCTGGCTTCAAGTCTTTCTGTCAGTGTCCACCCTTCTGAGCCATACAACAGAATACTTTCTACGGCTGCACGGAAGAAGCTGATCTTTAACAAGTCTGGTAGATTGGATTTCCAGAGAAGGCGCATTTTGTTACAAGCTTTCCATGCGAGGGCTTTTCGGACATGAAAATCCTTTTCCGACTCATCTACCCAAGAGCCCAGGTATTGAAAGTCTTGGACCTGGTCTAGTTGACTTCCCTCTATTGTGGACAGTGCAATATCAGTCTTGATGTTATATGCCATGAATTTGGTTTTTGAAGCATTCATCATAAGACCAACTGTTGCAGCAGCATCCTCAACTCTGGTCAGCAATTCTTGAGCTTGTTGTAATGTGTCAGAGAGCAAGGCAATGTCATCTGCAAAATCTAGGTCGGTAATGATTTCTGCAGGGTGCCTTCGACTTCTTCGAGGTGTAACTGTAAAGCCTAGCATGTCCTTGTCTTCTCTGATTGCTATTCTCATCACATAATCTAGCACAATGATGAACAGGTACGGTGCTAAAGTATCGCCTTGTAGCACTCCTGCTAATATTTCGAAAGCCTCAGTTTCACCATCTGGTGATAACACAACTGCTTTTGTGCCGCTGTACATGGTATTGATTGCTTCGACGATGGTATTTGGAATCCCGTAAGCAGTGAGAATCTTGAGCATTTTACCTCTGTGCACTGAATCAAAGGCCTTCTTGAAGTCTATGAAGGTGATGACACATTCAAGATTCTTGTCCTTGATTCCTTCTATAAGTCTTCGTAAGGCAAGGATGTGGGAAGTAGTTGAGCGTTCAGCGCGAAACCCATTTTGGTTTGGTCTTAGCAGAGGTTCAATGTGAGGTCGAATGCGATCGAGTAACAAGCGGTTGAATAACCATAATAACATTAAACCAAGCAAGAAATTGTCTTTCTCATTAATTTTACATCTCAGGGACAACTCAACTTAGCATGCTTGGTTTTTTTTATTTTTAAAATCAAGATTAATTTGACTTTAATCGATTTTTTAGAATATCAAAATCAATTATTTAAATCATGATTTACACCCCACTCATAACTCATGAGAAATTTTGTGCCAAACTGAACAAACAAATAAATTTTGAACATAAGTGGCGATATTCTATTTGTGGTAACCATAGCAAATTACCCATATAAACTAAAAGGAAATACTATAAGATTTTGATCAAAATTGATTTATTGTAAAATTATCATAAATGGGGAATGTGACTATCTAAAAGCGTTTTCAAGAGTATTTTGCGGAAAAAAAATGTTTTGTCACCAAAAAAAGCACATGCATGATTTCCTTTACTAATACATGAGGAATTAAATTCGGGATCCCGAATTTAATTCAACAAAAAGCCATAACAGAAAAAGTAAACATCTTTGAGCCAAATCGTTTGGAGGGTATTCATATCTACCACAACAAGCCCAATAAGTCCAAAAAATCAAAAGTCAGGGGTAAAAGGTGGCGCTTCATTTTTAACACTTTATAATATTGCTTTAAATAAAAACATTATCATATATTCAAAGGGCTATATTTTACTGATTTGACTGATGTTTGAAACCAAAATTTATATCTTTAGTGGTGCCCTTAACTTTGAATCTAATTTTAAAATCCCCTTTTCACACTATTTTTTTTCTAATGCTAGAATATTTTATAAAATGTAACCCCACCAACATTACTCCGTTTCTGTCTGCCACGGTAAAACAACTGCAGATTCAATTCACATCAAAGACGATAATATTTTATTTATTTCATCCGGAGGCGTTGTCTTTTTGTTATTTATAGGACACCAAAACTTAAGCCGCTTTAAAAGAAAATGGTTGATTATTGTCTTTCAGCATTACATTTGTAAACAAAGAGAGAAATGGGGTTGTATTGTATATAATAAATGATCGAGATTTATTCTCACTCAGTTAAATTCTCTATAAATTTCAAAAGAAATATTTTTGAAAACAGGAGCGAGTTTAATTTTCATGATACATTTGATTCCATATCACGTTACTATTTTTCAGTCATTTGAAGTCTGTCGATTTATCTCCATTTACTACTTTCATAACAACTGCGCAAAAATTCAAACTATAACGACAAGAAACATTTTGTTTTTGGTGTTTGTCCCGTCATTCACATCAAGACGTATTGTATTTATTTGTTTTTATGTTATTCTAAAGAAAAGGGTGCATGTTCATGATTGTAGGTTACTATCAACGGGGTTACAAAATACATACTATTCAGTTAAAATCATCTTGTCTGGGCTTTTAGTACACTGCGTGTGAAGATGATGAACTGTTCGACCACCGACGTAGGATTTGACAATGATTTATTCCAATCCTAAAGCATTTGATTTACGAATATATACAAATACAATTGACTTTCAATAGTGGATCGGTACATTAGACGTATGTGTGTCACCAGTGTGCAAGTCATGAAATATCCTGAAGTAATGCAGACATATAAAGCAGGTTTCCCCCACTCTGCTAATGATAGTTTTGCCTAAGACATGAATTCAAAAGTATTTAAATTTATCTTCAATTTGTTGAACTTCAAATACATTCCTTTTTTTTCAATAACATTTGTTTCAAATTTATGACACAATGGAAAAAATTTTGCGTTATGATGAATAATTATATGAAATTAAACTTTATGATATAGAGTGTCTTTTTGTACTCAGTACAAGGCCGTATGGCGCGGCATTGGCACAGAAGTCGGGGAAAAATTTATGAAAATGTGTAAAAAATGTTCTTATCTCGATTTATTTGGACAATTTTCAGCCCCAGTTCATGATTTTGGCGTAAGCACCTCTTCAACTTAATCAAAATTGCTCGAATTTGCGCGAGCTCAAAAACCTTAGCGGGAACACAGTTCACAATTAAGATAATCTTACCATGAGCAAACTGAACACTTTTAGTTCTGGAGTTATCTCGCGCATGCATGAACGTCAAAAATATTTACACTCAATTATCAATGCGTACTTCAGGTCTTTCTTTTTAATTTCAGCTGAGGTTATATAATGCAGTATATAGATAAAATGAATTTACACTATCACCCTTCCTTTATTCTGTGGTGATAATTTCAGACAATGTATGCGTATATGGTCCATTCAAAAGTAAAAACTTTGAATACATATATCTCCTCGTTTCTTAAGCCATATGATTCGAGTTTCCGTTTTGTGAATCTCTGAACAGACTTTGTAAATCGTTCGAACATGAACTTTTTTAATTTGCTTTTCACAGATGCCTACACTTCATTTGATAGATTTTTTTATAGTAAAAATAACAAGAGTTCCATATACATTTTATAGAGAACTTGAGACGAGCAACACTTTAGTGCGAAAATTAAAAAAAAATCCTTTTCTGTGCGCAGTGCAACGTCGGTAAAATAATTAATACATAGTATCGCTACAAACTTGTTTTAACATATATAAATCGCATTGCATCTGCTATTATTGTCATGTGTGTCTTTAAGGCTACAGTCCCTAAATGGGTGCCATTTTTGCCAACGGCATCTTTACTGCAACTTTTTACCTACTTACACATATCAGAATAATACAATTTTTGGCGTACATATGTAATGGAGTCTCTAGTTTATACATGATACTTTAGTAGTGATTGCACGTCCATTATTATGGTCAAAATTACGTCAATAAACTACTTCGAAAAATTTACACCTTTTTCGCCGAAACCTTAAACGATTCGCCTGTTTTCAAATTTTGACAAATTGTAGGCTTGATACTTTTTATTGAATTACAAATAACATTTTATAAATGTGTCGTGTTGATTTTGAATGATAATGTAACAAACCCGCGTTGTTTTGCCCGAAAAACCGGGCGTGAGTTATGACTCTGAGTTCGCCCTGTTTGAGCTGTGAATAGCCTGATTTTAGTATCTAC
>JXSR01S003275.1:45570-59254 GCA_000969725.1 Ophiothrix spiculata
CCCCCCCCCGCTTTCGGGGTGAGCCATCACATATATTATTGGCATAGATCAAGTACCTACACGTGTTTAAGTTAAATACACTCATTCAATACTTCTAAAAAAAGCTGTTAAAAATAAAGAAAAATGCACGAATATTCTTCATTTGTACCGCTACCTTTTATACCAATTGAATCTTATTCATGTTGTACAGAAATAAACAAGTTGCTGAAACAGTAAGGCGTTCCCTTGCGGTTTAGAAGTTCATGAAGGTCCGAGTTCCAACTCCGCTGGTGCCAAAAAAAATGAGTGGGCTTGAGATCCCTTTGAACAAGAAACCAAGAAACAACCTTCTAATTGTTTCGTGAAAACCCGAACGAAACTCGTTTAGCTGATACCGGCAGCGATGGTGCATATGTGGGCTGATCAAGGTTTAGCTTTCCCTAGAGGTTGCAGCAGGACCTGAAATGATCCTTGGTGTGGAATGGAGCTTAAGTGGGACACAGTTGTAAGCGAACACCTATAAAGTGTATTGAGGTCGTGTGGAATTATAAATCAGGGAGGCATAGCGTACTTTTTATGCGCTGTATTTATTTTATTCAAAAACTATTTTAGAAAGAGAAAACATTCGATTTGATTGGATTTGACATTGTTTATAAATCAGACTTTTAAAATGTTGTCTATTGTAGAAATTAAAATGTCTTTATCGTATTGACAATATGTTGAATCAATGTGAAACCGTTATTGCTTGTTTGTTAGTTTTTTTATTTTTTGTAAAATCAAACTTCAAATCAAATCAAACTTTATTTCCATTCAAACAGTACAGAAAGAGTTTGTTTGTTTGGTTCCTTTTGCATCTAAAAGTGTTTCGATTAATTGTTCAACCAATTTGTAATCATTATGTGGAGCTTTAGGTCAAAAAACATTTCTTCTGTCTCTCTGTAGGTGCTCATATTCTTTTAGTTCAATTGACATTTTTAGATGCAGGATAAAAGACTGGAGTACCTTGAGAACAAACTGCGAAAACATATATGGGCAGAAAACCACATGCACATACAGCACAGGAACCGATAATTGAAATCAGGGCCCATATTTATGAAACACTGCTAACTCTAGTTGGCTGCGGATACCCTGGTCACATAAGCTTGCGGCGAGGTTACGATGTGTTTACGGCTTCATACCAGGTAGATTTCAGCAGACACCGGTCGGACCCCGGTCGGTGTCCGACCGGTGTCTGAACGGTGTCCGTAACGCCGTAAGACGCCGGAGCATGCCGCAAGAATTTAATTTTGAGTTAAAACCTTGCGGCTAGTATACGATGTCTTCAGTTATGGTCTTATAACCACCGGAGTCCGACGCAAGAGCTCGCAAGCATTCAGTGGTGTCATACCGATGTCATACCGGTGTTGCGGCGTTGCGGCTTTGCAGACGCCGGTCGGACACCGGTGGTTATGTGACCAGGGTGTAACTCTTTGTCTACCTGTCAAATTTTGACAGGTAGACAATAGAGGAGGGTGGTCGTAGCAACTATAGTTAGCGGGGTTTCATGAATATGGGCCCAGGGCTCTTTCATAAAGCTATTTGTGGCTGTACAGCCCGTATGAGCCGTAGATGAAAGAAACTTCATTTTGCGCTACAGGTGAAAATACATGTCAAAGTCGTAATTTGCAAAAATTGATTTTTTTTATATAAAGATTGACAATCCTTGTGCATACTACAAAATACTAGCAAAGTTTATAGGAAATGTGAAATAAATCTGCATATTTTTAAGACAATCAACAGAAAATATAAGACTTACTGATCTTTGAACGCGTTTATCTCAGTTATACATTTTACTCCTTGACAACCTTTGACGAACCATAATCGTGTGAAGTTCATTAAGGTGTCATTTTAGTTCTTAAAGCATTGTCTTTGAAAATAATTAAAACAACTGATTTTCGTGATCTTGGTATCGTTGGACAAGACCATACACGCTGTTATATTTAGTCCAAGCAACTTACCTAAGAAGACTACGTACACTCTCAGCAACACACACAATAAATGAGCTTTGGAAATAATGCATAACTTCCGAAATAGACATTAATCCGCTTAAATAAAGCTTATACTTGAAATGATGTTAAAATAACAAACATCGAAAAGACATGCATTCAGGTCAATCGATAATCCTCATTAGGTACATCTTGCCCCTATAAATTTAGCAACTCGGAGAAGATTATATTTTCCTTTTTAACATAATAGCTGACAATCTATTTCAAATGTCTTTTCAAATTGGTTTGTGTTCAGATAATAACATAACTTTCAAGTTTGTAAACCATGCCCCATACACACAAGTTATGCTTAGATGTATCTTCTGAATACATGTATAAATCTGTCAAACAAAGTACAGGGACAATGTAAAAGAAGATTTAAGAAAAATGGTTTGAACACAGCTACTAATTCCAGACTCTTTTCAAAACCATTCATGCCATTAGACCTTTCCAAAAAGGACACAGTTAATTACAGCCTAATTCCAGACTCTTTTCAAAACCATTAGACCTTTCCAAAAGGGACACAGTTAATTACAGCTAAATCCAGTGATATTTTAACAACTCTTTTATAATGAGATAACGGGTATTTTCAGGAGATATGGGGTATTTTGGCGTGAATTCTATAAGGGATACCTGAGCGTCATGTGTGATCGGTAACATGCTATTTGATGGGGATAACGATAAGGATTTACTTGAGCGTGGTATCATATCTCATTTTTGTGGAAACGTATTACACACTATTATAAAAAACGACGTTTTGAATTGGCTTACTTCGATATTTATACGCTAGAATTTTGGCATTTAGGGTACGAGGAATCCATCTGCTCAGGAAAATGTGAATCCTAACTATTTTTCAATCATGAAAAGATAAATAGTTTCTATTTGCGGGGACTCGAACCATGGATTATTGCAGGGGCTAGTCATGCATTAGGAGGCGAGAGATCTACCGCTGATCAAGGCAGCGTTGGGATCGTAAAACATAAACATTAGAATGCCGCATTTTTCTTCTGTTTACATAAAAGATGCAATATTTGCCTCATTGGAATGCTCAATTTATAAGTAAATTATGTGAATGCGTATATCAGACAAAATGTAGATAATGTAGATACTTAAAACAGGCAATTCACAGCTCAAACAGGGCAAACTCAGAGTCGGAATTTATGTCCGGATTTTCGGGCAAATCAACGCGGGTTTGTGACATTGACATTCAAAAAAAACCTCAGCATATTTATTGCTCGCGCGGTAGCGCGAGTTATATAGTATTTACTTTTGAGATGTCAATGGGGAAATTTCGGATTTGAAAGAAAGCCTGAACATATTTAATACCGACCGACTTCAGTTAAGTTGTATTGAGCTCAGTAGCAATAGGAATATTCAAAGTATGACAACCTGTAATAAAGAAAATATTAAATTTGAGTGCTTTCTTCAAAATTGTGTAGTCATTTGTAGTATCGAGCACAAAGCGATTTCGTTTTCTCGGAAAAGGGTGGTATTGCACATGCGTAATCTTAAACATGCGTTCCTTTACCTATTTTACTGAGCTATATCTGGAGGAGAGAAACTCTGCATACATTACAATGCATGTGTATGGGACGGTTCGCAAACACTTGTATAGTATATTTTATTTTATATACTGTATTAATAAATTTAGCGTGTTGAAAGCCTGTGACATTATTTAAAATAGCTTCAACCATCTAAAGAAAAAAGAAAAACCCGTAAAGACTATTTACGGGTTTAAAAGACTATTTACGGGTTTTCTGCGTAATGTATAGCCGCGTCACTTTCACGCACTGACTTACGCGCGCAACAAACTTAGACACGCAAGCCAATACGCGCATTAACCTATTGCTTGCATTCATGGTTATAGCATTTTGTTAGTGCATTTTATTTTATTAAATCGGACCATTTCAATTTGGCAAGTAAAAATTACATTATTTAAAACTTATTAATACAGTATATAAAACAAATATATACTTACTATTTCCAGATCTCTGGATTAAAACTATGGTCCTTCAGTGACTAAAATTTTTTTTTAATTTAGTCACTTCAAGCCCATAGTTTTAACCAGAGATCTTCAAGTCAGTATATATTTATATAAGTTATTAATTTATTTGAACATGTGCTTTTACAACAGCGGCACACGTTCTTGGCGGTGCGTTCAAAAGGATACAAAGTATAAAAAGGGCTGTATAACAGCCATTGCATCATCAGTTCCTCACTAGTAGACCTATACAACTCTTACATTCTCATTTCGCGAGCCACATTGGTGTTTGGCACCAAATTGTGCCTTGTATATTTATAAATTATTGTTTGTAATTCAATAGGAAGTATCAAGCCTACAATCTGTCAAAATTTGAAACCAGTCAAATTGTTCGAACGTCATGAAAAGATGAGGTTTCGGCAAAAAAGGTTAAACTTTTTCGAAGTAGTCTTTAGGCGTCAATTTGACCTCGATAATGGACGTAAAATCACTAGTAAAATTCTATGTATAAACTAGAGACTCTATTCAATATGTACGCCAAAAATTGTGATATTCTTATAGGTGTAAGTAGGTACAAATTTGCAGTAAACATGACATTCAGCCAAGCGAGACGTTTTTAGGGACTGTAACCTTAAGCTGATATAACTATGTAAAGACAACAAGTGAGACACATCATCCTACCAATTGTTGCTCATTGTTCAGTAAATACACTAAACATTACTTTGTTAGTTTAAATGTACATGAAAGGTAACACTAGACTAGATGTCAAATGTGGTAAAATCATCGTATTTATACCATTGTATACATTCCCGGCTATGTAGTGGATATGGGGTGTACTTAATTTGTTTTTAATTTAACCATATAAAACATTCATTGCAACGTATTGAAAGGACAACACTTCTCACACAAAGGGAATTTAAAAGCTATTGCCGCGTATCTTCTGTACTGTATTTTTAATACTTCATATTGTACGTGTTTTAAACCGGTGGTTTGGATGAAATTGTATATATTTCATGTTTAGTTTAAGAAATATTTTTTCTAATATGCATTTAGTTACTAGTTAGGTAAAACTGTTTTGATCTCTCTTTGTTATAATCATTGGGGAATGTTATTATAATCTATTTAATTTCCAAAATGTAATACACATATGAACAATAGACGTTACATAGATAGACATGATTACCGTCGTAAAGGTCACTATACTTTTAATTACCAGAGGAGGGTGGTTGTGGCAACTGTTTCTGGTTGCCGGACGATATTATACGGTATCGTAGCCGATCCCCGGTGACGTCATGTCCTATACCGCCTCTGGCGTGAAGCCGTTGGGATTCGTGGAAAAATACTACTTCTGGGATGATCACTAAAATTATTTTCGTAATCAGTAAAACAATATGATAACATAGATAAAAAGTGGAGTTCACGCGTGAACCCCAACGGTTTTGGAATGACATAATTATGTTGATTACTATAAGAACAATTTTGTATTTTTTTGAGCAAAGGTAAAAATATGATCTTTGGAATTTTTTTCTTCAATACGTGAGTCACGTGACCCAATAGAATACACGTAAATCGTACCCTAAATTTGCGTTTTTGAAATCCCTCGTCCCTAAATCTAGTGGATGTTATTTATCGTGTCCGCTACCGCCTGTTAATTACATTGTAAATATTATATTCACTGAAATTTAAGTTTCCAGCTGAGTTTGCAATGTAATCATATATGTAAGTTAGTTGGTTAGTCCTGATAGGATTTTGTCACAATCATTTACTTTCTCCATCACTTTGGTCCTCCGCTAACATTACCATTGATTTACGTTTTACCCATCTCGTTAATTTTCGGAATCAATAAATTTCAATTTACCACCAGTGACATGCGCACCATGCGTACTACATTTGCTGGCGACACGCGCTCTACTGAGTTTCAATGAGTAGTTGTCGCGGTGCTTTGGGATTGTAATTTAAATATGCTTGTAGTTTTTCTACATATACAACATGTACAAAAGGGACATACACCACTAAAATGGGTATGGAGCTGTAAGGTATATAACAAACACATGACTTTATCTTTCAGATGTAATTCGTCTTTGGTGTTAGCCACATGAGCCTTTCAATGGCTCATTATGTTGCCTTACGAAACATTTTTAATTGTTTTATTGTTGAAGGCAGAAAATTGATTTGAATTTGACCAATTAAGAGTTGAAGTGGGTTGGCATAACTATATAAAATCGCAGAACAAAATAAGGTTTTTGTAGATCAAATGGAAATGAATTACATTTCTCTATGAGAGAAGTAACGAGCATGGTGTCAATAATTCTTCATTGCTTTATCTCCTCGAAACATCCTTAAAGTCATTCTTTCGGTAATGTTTCCTTTTTTAGAATTGTATTTCTATAAGAGTTGCAAGATTCGAAAGTTCTTGCACCTGATTACATATGTAGTGTTTGAGAATACCCTCTTCAGTATTTAATTTCGGAATTACGGTTTACACTGAATAGATATCAAAATCTATTGTCCGTGTAACTTTGCAAGGAACTGTGATTTATCAACTTTCCCATGACACCAAGATGTCAACTTATTTTCTATTTCGTGTCAAAGAATGTATTGTACAGATTTGACTTTTCAGAGCCTCGAAGCCTTGGTCTTGATATTTCTTGAAAACGTAAAGTAAATAAGATTTCATGTTGCATTTTGTTCTTTTAAACTATTTTTAGTATTCATGATTATGATAACTAGCATAATACAGGTTATACAATGTTTGTTAATGAAATGCGAGAAAATATTCATGATTTGTGTTAGTATCTTTGACCAAATTCATGAAAACAGAGATGTATACAAAGATAATACTTTTTGCAGTTTTATTTACATGATATTGTGCATTTTCCGTTTTAATTTTGTTCAATTAACTTCATATTGTGTAATTATATTTTGTTGAGTTTAATGATATCGTGGCCTTATGGAAGACCAATGACTATTCGTTATTTCACATGTTGTTTTGAACGGGATTTTTAAGCTTGACAAAAAATATTATTAAACATATGTTATAAATCAAAAAATGGGAAATGCAAATAAAACAAAGAGTCATTTAAAATGAACCTAAAGCAAAAAGAACCGATATGAGTGGTTATATGCATGAAACCAGATTGGCATAAGGCCATAATTTAAAAAGCCCCATTTATCCTTATTCCTTAATATGCTCTAAAGCCACGGGGACATAAAAAGAATTTTTCATCGCATTTTATCATCATTTATTACATGGCTGAACTTGTAAGTGTTCAGTCGGGTCATCTTCGGACAACCTATTGTAATGATGGTGTCCACCTGCATTTTCTATGGTCCGGCTGTGCAGATGGCATTACACTACAAAAATTCTAAAGCATTCATATAACTTAAAATTAATAATGTTCAAATAATACATGTCAAGGACAATAATATTGTTTTTTTAGAAAAGGGAACATTAAATTGACTTGGCCCTATATGTATGATTAGCTGAAGTGATTTATATTGAGAACAAGTTCAAATTTGAGGATCAGGTCTTTGTTTTGGTTGTCCTTTTGAAAAACAATACAAACCCAGATTTTCATGGAATACCTCATTGGTTTTAGGTATCATGGTATTATATCCTCAAACAGTATAAAAATGTATAAAAATGAACCGCCCATAAGGAATCAGTCACTAGAAATACATATAGCGTATTGTTCATTTAAAATGACGTGCTAACCATTTAATAGTTTGTGCAGTATTTTTTTCCCAAATCTGCTTGATGTGAGTTATACTCCCTGCGCTAGCAATGATACTGTATATGTCTGACTTGTAATTAACAGGTCGGCGATTTTGCAAATCCTAATTAAATACAAACCTACTGTAACAGTTGTTTCCCATCTATATACAAAAAACAAGATAGAAAATAGAAAAATAGAAATAAATAAACATTTAAAATAACCAAAGAAGACTAATTTCCATCCCGGGGCAGTGCCATTCTGGAGGCGATGCGTATGTAGTAAAAGAACCTCTTTTTCAGCGTCGCTCTCACCCAAAGACCCCATAAATGTTTATATTTTTCTCTCACAGATTGCAAAATTTTGCTCACCGAATGCCAAAAATCATGCTCTCATCCAATGACCCCTCATGTTTTGAGCCTCCGCTCTCACCAAATGCTCCAGCCTGTTGGAGCACGAGCCTTTCACCCGTATCCATTTCATATTTGACTGCCCTTCATGAACATCCATTTCACTTTTCGAACTGCCAACCAGCACATTCATTACCCTAACGTTTTATAAGATAGACAAATGTATGCATTTCTGATGCCAACCTTTCCTTTAAAAGTCTGCATTTTACTTTTGTACTAAATTGTTTGTTTGGTCAAAATATTTAAGATCCACGGTTGTAGGTTCTACATACAGTTGGGTCTTACCATGTCTTCAAAATACTGGGTGTTGTAGCTAGGCACGTTGTGCGTCAGAAGCAGCCTTGATTTATTTAAGTCAAACACTAGATTTGTCCAAAATGCATTGGTCAGTTTATTTCATAACAAGTACAGAAAAATACTAACACACATAGAGGTCTTTACAAATATAAACTTTGCATTGCACTTACATTAAACAGATAAATCTTAATGCAACAATAATTATTTAAAACACCAGTGCTTGGTTTTATTACAAAGCAAACATACGAACGTTTTAGACAGAAATACAAATTAAATACATACTCCTTTAACATCAACATCACTTA
The DNA here is from genome assembly GCA_000969725.1 of Ophiothrix spiculata. Taxonomy (NCBI): domain Eukaryota; kingdom Metazoa; phylum Echinodermata; class Ophiuroidea; order Amphilepidida; family Ophiotrichidae; genus Ophiothrix; species Ophiothrix spiculata. The sequence goes on from JXSR01S003275.1 coordinate 54,280, forward strand.
GACTCCAGACACAATGCAAATGATTGGTTTAGAGAAAGTCAAGTTATCAAATATACATGTTATGTCTGTCAAACATTTTGTTTGATATATCAATCTCTAACCAAGGTAGTGTATACAGTGTGTCCCAGAATAAAGTTATCAAAACTTAAAATAACTCCAGACAGTGTCAATTAGTGACAATAATGTTTAATGTCTTAACTTTCTTTGGTGCAAAAATAAACAAAATCCATGCATTGATTTTCTAGAAATGGACGTTTGAAGCTCAAGAGGAGTTTGGACACTTTTCCCAGTTTGGAAAGGTCGTAAAAATCCTATGGTAATTTACAGCAGAAGTATGCGATCAAGGATGTCATCTTTACACACATTTCTGTTTTGATTGGAATGTTGCTTCTTGTTGATGATATCAAGGAGTCTTGAAAAGGGTGACTGAATGTTACCTTGACTTCTAGGGTGTTTTTTTCGTCCACGTTTCTTTTTTGCAGTTCTGTCTGAAACCATAAGCCTTACAACATTTTCTGATATTTTTAAGAGAGGCTACTAATGTGATTATGATTTCTAGCTTCTAGAAATGTTGAATAAATCATTCAATTGTTACAAGTTGTATCCTCACTTTACAGATGTTGGACAATCATATTCTCGTATCCATTTAAAAATAAGGTGTTATTTTTGCTTTGAACTAACGTATTCCTACAACCGCTGCAAACAGAGTATCAACCCTTAAGCGTGCTTTCAAACGGCCCGCTAAATGAGTTCCCACGTCTTTCAGAAGACCACCAAGGAAAATTACCTAATCAAACATATTGATATGAATTTTACATATGAAAACAAAAATTAGTATGGGCTAAGATTATCTTTGATACAGAGACATTCATAATTGAAAAATTATCATGATTATGTCTTAAAGATAACGTTCTTTGTTGCATTATTTAATATGCTGCAAATTAACGTGAACTTTGCGACGCGACTTCCCGAAACTGGGAAAAGTGTCCAAACTCCTTCGGAACTTCTAATACCCATTTCTAGAAAACTAATGCATGTATTTTGTTTAGTTTGCACCATTAAAGAAAAACATACTATACATTATTATGACCGATTTACATTGTCGTAAATTATTTACTTTTTGAATTATGAAGCGTCAAAGTTTTGATAACTTCATTCTGGGACACACTGTATATATATATATTATTCATGTTGTTTAAATATAAATAATCTTAAAAGATTTGAATCAAATATAAATGTCAATATTTGAGGATATCTTTTATGTTATTCATTGCAGGGGTTTAAATAAACTTTTAAATGTTATAAGAAAAATCATGATTATAGCTGCATCGAGGTACGAGCAAGTCTGTTTTGTGGATATACAGTATTATAAAAGTCATGAAAATAACCAGTTTCATTTAGGCTGCTATTATTATTTTGATTTATTTTCATGACTTCCAAATAATTCGTTAGTGGAAGGAAAAGAAACTTTGAAAAAGATAAAAATGTTGATCTTGAAAACTAAGCTAAGATGTCCCACTGAGGACAAAATCACAAGGATTTTTAGTTTGCAAAGTTCAGATTTCTCACAACTTTAAGTGCGCTTGTGGTGTATTGAGTGCTTCCCGCGTTATGCGCAGAGCTTAAACGATATAGCAATCCTAACGAAATCAGTTTATTAATCTTCTTGAAATATATAATATCATATCATCAAACATTATGACAAGGAGTAATATTTATAGCAAAATGGATGCAAAATAACCTTCAAAAATCATGAAAATACTTAAAAACTCGATATCATCGTGAGGCTTCACCCCCCATTAGAGGGAATCAGTATCCATAGTCTTTCCAACAATCAACGGGTGTCATAGACGATTTTTACATAATATTAACCTACTTTCTATTGAGGCATTTTGAAAGCATTCCTAGAAGCTTTTGAATAACTAATTAAATACATAACTTAAGAACACTTTGTGTTTAATAATCCTTTCCTCTCCTTCTTTGTTACAAAGTTTGTCTTTTTATATATATTAAACCAACCGGATTTCAGATTTCAGATTACGTTTTTTTATTAACCGATTCCATATGTGTACACAATTGTCCAAAAATGACATGAGAAAACGAATGGGGGTGAAAGGGTGGACGCCCTTTAGGAAAAGATCAAGATATGAGAATTGCAATTTAGAATAATTTCTCAACTGAAATCAATCTCCTAGATAAGCTGAGTGTTGTTCATTTTTCAATATAGGCCTAAATCCGTTTTAAACAGTGAATTTCAACCAAATCAAAGTGTTACAAAATGCTACCGAGCCCCTTCATTAATGAAATCACTTGTTGCTCTGTAAGACTACGATCTAGTGTCTTGCTTTATCCTATAATGAAGACAATGATGTAATGGTAGTTGATTGTTTATTAAATTCCAATGTCTATATGAACACTTCTCAAGATACTGGTGAAAATAGGTAGGAAAAAAACAGAAGACAATAATAAGAATTTCCAGCAGATTTTGTGTTGTAAAAATTATTCGACAAATAAGGTGTCATTTTAAAGCTAAGAAAATGCTGTAACAGATGAAATGATAAACTCAAAATTGATATCATCTGCAAAGTCCCCCCCCCCCTTTCGGGGTGAGTCATTACATATGCGGTGGCTTATCCCGAAAGGGGGACTTAGTATATGATATCAAATTTGATTTTATCATTTCATCTGTTACAGCATTTTCTGAGCTTTGAAATTCTTATTATTTTCGTTATTTTTTGTTGCCTATTTTCACCTGTTTCTCGAAAAGTGTTCTGTCGCAAAGTCCGCCTTTTCGGTGTGAGTCATCACATATACACGTCTTGCTTGTTTAGCTGTCAGGAGAGAAGTTAATGTTGGGTGGAGATATGAATGTGCAAAGAGATAGAAAATCTTAATTGGTATTAGGCCAAGAAAAAGTAAAGAAAATAAGAGCGAATAGGATTTGTTTGAATGGTTAACTTGTTACAGATAAAAGACAAGGAAACACATTATAAATTAGTCTTACAGCTCTTTTGCGGTGTTGATAAAAAAAAAGTTTTCCAATGAAAGGTTCTTACTTGTTGATTTCTTTAAATGCGAATAAAGTTTATACTAACATCCTTTATTACATTCGACACATTGAAATATATATATTTCAATTTAACAACTAATCTAATCTTTTGGACTGATTTGTAAACTTTGTAAACACACAAATTGAAATTTCAAATCAGTCGTATTACAAGTGGTACACAAATCGTGAATCATTAAATTTGAGATGGAAATGTTCCAAAAAGAAAAAAGAAAAGAGGTGCGGAAAGTATGTTCACGTCATTAAGGAGTAAAAATGAAAAGATAAGAATCCTACAAAATTATAGATTTTCGTTTGATCATCAGTTTGGTCCAACTGCCCATTTAAGAAAGGTTGTCTGATACGACAGCATCTTTCCCAATCTGGCAAGCATGAATACCCACAATGCACTGTACCATTAAAAATGTTTAATTTTATAAATTGAAATATCCTTGGATACAGTTTATATACTATTTCTTTCAACAAATCTCCACTAAAAAAAGGGTTTCAACATTTTACAATTTAAAACTATTTGTTTTCTTTATTTAAATTTGAATTAAGAAAACCTTTAAAAACGGTTATATCATTTTAAATACATTCCTCCTGGTTAATATTTTTTCGCCGGGTGAAAACCCTCCAAATATGACCCCTTTGCTATTGTACCAAAAATCAACTCCAACCAAAGTGTCGTTTGGTTCACAGCTAAGATTTTTAAAAATACAATAGGCTTCGCAGTGCATTCTGGGTATTATGCTTGCCAGACTGGGAAAGGTGCTGCAGTATCAGGCAACCTTTTATAAATGGGCAGTTGGACCGGTCTAGATCTGATCATCATATGAACAGAAACGTGCATAATTTGTCAGCCCTTCAGGTATCAAAACTTTTTGTCTCTTTTTCCATTGGTTTTCAAATACTGACAAAGATCATTCAAATGACACTTGTGAAATTCTTCAAAGATTTTGAAAAAGTGCATTTTACCAGGTCATTTTATCTAGCAACAAATGTAATAATTGATTACGCACAAAGGTCCTTGAACTACAGCGGTATTTCGCTATATCGTGGTAATGAACTTATAGTATTTAAGGAAATTAAGATAACAAAAACGAGATAAAAGAAACTGTTCAAACAGTGAAAATTCAGATTCTTCCATTTTGTTATTTATTTTTTTCTTGGACCTCAGAGACTTCAAAACAGAAAATATGAATAGTTTCCTTTAAAATATCTGAAAATATCATGTTTCGTTCAGCTTCTTGAGTTAATCAAATACTACCATCTCAGATTTATTTGACTTTCCCACTTCTTGAATACACTTGAATAAAATTGCAAAAGTAACTATCTAAACACAATTAAGCACTAGTCTTTATTTTAATAAAAGATCAATTTTCACGGACATTGTTTATACCCAAAGGTGGCAATTTAAAATTACTTTCTTCGTTTCTCCGTATCTTGCTCTTCTGTTAGTTTCCCTTTCTTTTTTAATAATGATGAAGTTAAAACTTCATCATTATTTGCAGGGTAACATGGATGAATATTGCCAGATAAAGTGTTAGAGACAAATTAATGTGAATATAAGTTTCCGATAAAAGTATAGGTCTATAATTTTAAGCATGCATTTTTTTACATAGCACGATCCAGGCAACGGATGTGTCATTTCTTTTAAAAAAGTTTATAGTTAATAACTAAATCTGAATATATTTAAGACAACATTTTAAAAATCGGACAACAACACTGAAAGCGCATATTCTTTATCAATTTAATTATTCAAAATTATGAGGCATACATCGCTTCCTAAATTCAATCCCTGAACATATTGTATAATAGGTGATAATATTTCTTCAGTTATGATTATAAGACCTGTTGATAAATCAAATGTAAACATCACACGGATCTTTTAAAAGATTGCCTATACAGCAAACAATCAATTGCAAC
>JXSR01S003275.1:72656-85072 GCA_000969725.1 Ophiothrix spiculata
ACCTTATTGGCTGTCGTTAATTCAAGAAGCTCTGAAAGGGCAAACACACGTTTGTAAAAGGACTGAGGATTGTAAGAAAACACTTTCATCACCACCATTCTCTATTTTAAAGGGGAATCTTATCATTGATATAGCGAATGCTTGTCAACAGTGGTGATACGCTGTCGTTTTATCTCCCACTACGTCATGTATATATTGTCCTATTGTTGCTCTTTATTATTTATAACTATTAACATATAATTTGTCTCAATTGATTCCGAGCATAGCTGAAAACGCTTGTTCCATCTTCATGACTTGGGGCTAGTTATACATATCAGGCTACCATTGAATATCATTAAACATAACATTGACATATAATTAACAATAATTTGCCCTCAGAACTCCTATTAACGTCCATTAACCCTTCAGCTTATTGCTGTAAGTACATTAAAAACCATTGATGTAACCATCTATCCCTGATGTATTCGGTGGTTTATTCAATTCTCTGTATATATCTAATACTGATTTGCATTTTCGAGATGTTCCCATAGACTCTGTACGAGAAAGCAAGAATCCCCGATACGGATACTTCTCTTTAGATGGCGGTATGCTTCCGGCAATATTTACGAATGCTGCTGATAAACACCATTTAGTTTGTCCAAATGTCTCAAAAACAAAAAATAAACCAAACAAGGAGCTTACCTACAGTACGTTTGAATGCAATGAAATGAAATTGCGATTTATTAATATGAAATATCTGGCATTACTATACAAAACTACACATCTGAACTGGATCGTTCTTTTGAACTATCTTATGCATTTATAAAGTCGATTGTGTCATATCTAGTCATATCTAAACGTTGACCTTTATCAAATTTGTCACCAGAAAACTACAAATAATAATATAAAAAAAGAATCGTATTATAAACAAATAAATATATTGTAAACGTAATGCCCTAATAGGTTCTTAGATATAAGGATGGTTAACTGAAAAGTTTTCATTGATCAAGATTTTTCCGAATTTGAAAATTAATTTATAGCGATTTTATATATATGATTATGTTACTTTCATTTGCTTTTAACAAACCTATAACTTCATAATATCTATCAATCTTATAATAAGCTTCATATTACGAATCCTGCCACATTTGGTATCAAACATCCCATAAGGTTTGGCCTGTATTTGTAGTTCATTCACAAGAATCAAGTAAATATTGATAATAATAGTTTGTACCGATGTTTACACGAGATAAGTATGTTTTTTTAAGATTTTTTAAAGTTTTATTTTAAGGATGTACATATGCAAGTAAGAAAAACCTTACAACAAACTCGTTTCACCGTTATACCGCCTGTTATCGGCAACCACAGTCCCCTTAAACCGTCCTTAGACCATTCACTTGCACTGTACTAACACCAATCTGATTTGAATAAGTTTTATTCTGTATGAAGTAATCCTTTCCTCCATTTCTTTGGTTGTGTTTGTTACAATTTGTCAAGTTTGTCCTTTACTTTTACCGACAGGATTTAAGATTGGAGATTATTTTGTATCAATTTCATATTTGTACACAATTCATCAAAGTATTAAAGCAAAATGGCGTGAGAAAACGAGCGGGCGTGAATGGGTGGAACAACCTGACATGCCTTAAGAAAAGAGCATTATATGAAATAACGGTTTATTGTACGGACTAAAATAACTTCTAAACTGTAATCAATCTACATGATAAGCGGATTGTTGTCCCTTTTTAGTATAAGTCCAAATTTGTTTTTAAAAATTGAATGTCTGCAGATTCAAAATGTTACCTACATTTTTGTGTTTGAGAGCACCTGTCTCACTGTCGCGGCACCATCACCAGCCTAGTCTTAATCAATTGAAATAGAGCGATTCCAAAGTAACGTTTGTGACCGATTCTGGTTAGCCAATATGAGACTATCTATATTATCTATAACAGTCACATTATCAGTTCCTCGGGAAAGATAGATTTCATTACTTTACTCGTTACCTACATGTATATAACTTGGCAAAGTTTTAACAGGAGTTTATATCTGATAATATACTTTGTTTGGACAGGTTTTTTTTTCTTTAAATTGAATTCAAATGAAAAATAAGAATGGAAATACTTATTTTTTGGAATTCATTTTCAGTCAGAGGCAAAACTTTACATCAAGTTTGATGGGTTTGAATGTTAACCAAAAGATATTTGGCAACAACAAGTTAATTCAAACGAAGAAGTTTCAAATAACTGATAAGACATATTTTCTGCATGTAGCGTAATAACTAGCTGCACCATCCCCGTTGAAAGCCCATGACACATGGTCTGCTGTCCGCCTTTATCGAGAATTTAGCGTAGTTGCCTGGGCTCATATTCATGAAACACCGCTAACTCTAGTTGGCTGCTAACCTACTGTATACCTGTCAAAATTTGACAAGTAGACAAAGGGTTAGCAGCCAACTAGAGTTAGCGGTGTTTCATGAATATGGGCCCAGATCTTTAATTTTTTGTTCTGTTACATGTTAAAGGTGGTAAACCAAATATTTCAGTTTTCTACAATATTGATCCCAATATTAGTTTTCCAAACTCCCCTAATGAATAAGGTCAATGGTGCTTCATGTAATTTTGCTAGACAAAAGCATTAAAAATTAATACGTGTTCTTGAATATGGAATCAAAATAAGAATAAACAAGATTGAAAGGTTGATAATTATATTATCATTGTATGTATACAGTTTATACTAATATAAAGGAAAAGGGACTAACTTACAACTGACCTATTTTATATAGTTTGCTAATCCAAACAATGACCTTAAAATTTAGAGTTTGATATTATTGGTTTATTTTGTCTTTGTCACGACTTATAAACAATGATCTTAAAACGTTCTATTAGTTTGCAGATAATAGTGAATTTGATATATGGCACATTTACCATTCAACAATTGTAAACATTATTTTCTGAAAACATTTCAAAAGTGATGGTACTAAAGAATACATTGTCAATAGAAATATTACATTATCAATATACCTTGACTCCAGTTCGGGTTTAATACGAATCATCATCATCGTCGTCGTCGTTGTCATCATCATCCCTGCGGGTAGTAATGTTGAATTATAATACACCTTTAAAATTTCCCTCCTTTGCATCGATTTCTATGCGTGTAAGATAGACTAAGACTAAGACAAACGGAAAAGTTATTATTATTTTCCCCTTTAAATATTTTTGAACATGGTGTATACCTCAAATTGTTAATGCTTTATGCAAAAGAAAGTCAGCCAATCTGATACAATACACGTGTATATATGCATGTAGCTATCAGTTACTCCCGTCCGCAAGCAGTACACTGCTTTTTGTGTGTCGACAAAATCCCGTCAAAATATGAACAAAACGAGGGTTAGACACAAGGCATTATTTCCAAAGGTTTTGTGTTATTTATTAACTTAATAGCTTTATTATAACAGTTTCATTTTTTGTCATAACTAAATATTGGTTATAAACATTGATATCATATGAAATATCTAACTTTTGTTAAGTTCTTGTGATATGGATATGGAGGTTTCAGGCAAAATATATGAGATTTGTTGATTGAATGTCGATATTTTGAAAGGAAAGAAATTCAATACACATTTATAGATTGTTAACTAAATACTAGAAATTTTGGGGGTGTGGACTATGTTATGACCTAGCTTGGAGGAAGATTTAGCGATGAAAGATTACGATTTATTTCATTTCATGATTCTTTTGTGTATCTTTACTCTTGTGTTCAAAGGAAATTCCCTGAGGAGTACAATACAGAATTAAAGTGAAAAAAAAGACAAATTGTTAATTTTCAAAGGGGGCTTTGAAATTTACTCCTAGCAAGATTATTTCATTATTAACTGCAATATTCTTTACAAATTTGAGATTTGTCAGGGATGGTTTTGATGGTACTTTAATGTAATGCTAATTTTGGAAATGAATCGGAATGTTCAAATTTAATTTTCTTTAATTACTCGTATTTTTTACCTTTACCAATTGATTGATTGATTGATTGATTCGCTAATTGTATTATTTATTGATTGATTGTTAGCCTGACAGTGAAGTAAAATCAATGGGCGCCGTTCATGTTGTTGACTCATTTTCAATCGCTAAAACAATTATTGCGTTTTATTAAGGAAGCACATGCTTAAAGTGTCTTACCAAGGGAGGTGGTGGTTACCACCCCCTCCCCTAACGGATGATTCCCTGTCGCATAAAAACGCAATCGAATACGACCTAAAGGATATCGGTAATCGAGATCGCATGCAAAAACCGTGAAAATAAATAAATAAAATTCATGTTTAAGAATTATAGCATCACTTTTTGTTTACGCATAAACAAAAATAAAAAAAATATTGAAAAAGAAAACTTTTTTCATGTAGAAATAAGACACGCTTGAAATGCTAAATGCAACTTATTATCAGTTAGTAAATGCGGCAGGTCAGTTTTGTTCTCGTGGGGACTGTACGGTCATAACTTTTTAAGTCATTCAGCTTCGCGTAAATTACTCCCAATAGTTTGACAATCGACTTTTGTTTTTTAGCGATCGCTATATCCTGCTAATAATTAAATATACTCAACTATAAAGATTTGTTTATTTGATCATTTTATTAAACATTTTTTGAATATAAAATATTAACTCACATGCCATATAAGTAATGTACAAAAATGTATAACAGACCACGCAAAGACAGATCTCTTCAAAGATGAATGGCAACATTGTTCACAAAAATTAAAAAAATACGCATTTCATTTCTTTTTTTCTTACGTCTCATACAGATATTTTTTTCTTCAATACCAATCAAGAATGAAACTATATTCTGAAACAAGTTTGAAACAATTTTTAGTTCCTAACACATTTTTGTCTGTGTGCAATTAATAATCAGTAAAACGAAATTGTAAAATCATAAAACATTAATAAAACTCTTTCTGTCAGGCATCTTTTTCAATTAAAGTACTCTAATACAAATATGATATAGTCATAGTCATAAATTATGTAATTGCCATTGTTGTTTTTAGTGGTGGTGGTATCTTTCCATTTCGTTTTAACTAGTTCAGTTTCCAAAATAGATTTGTAACAGTTTATATTAGCTCCTGTCTCTTCCGCTGTTCCTTTCATGTAATACTTGAAAATGATAAGTTCAACGTATATTTCCTTCTGAGTATATAACATAATCAATAATAAGAAGTGATATTTTCAACTGAAAACCACAAAGATCCATATTTATCTGTTTTATCTGTAGGTTCCAAGCAAAAAGGGTTGCCTTATTAAAGGCATCAAAGATGTTTCTCTTTGTGTATCAGGTGATATAACAAATGGCATTGTAATCAAAGGCCGAAAGTCTGAACTCATCTCAGGTTTCACTCGGCATTTGAAATGTTCCACTTCAAAAGGCTGAGTAGTAAGCCTATGCGGACGCTTCTGTATACTTGAAGAAAACGAAAAGACATGTAAAGGCATTATTCTAGGCACTTCCGATAAATTTGGCTCCGAATATTTTGATAAATTCTGAGGGAAAGCTATGGTTGAACCTGCAGTTAAATTCTTGTCATACACATAAATGTCTGAATGCGTTTTCAGAGATCTAAATTTGCAATCATTAGTATTAAATTTGTTACCTTTATTATCCTCGTCCACAGTATTACCCAAGATACTGTCAATACTAAAAGGACCTTTGAACTTCTTTTCTGATTCCGATTGACAATGTTTTAAATCTGAGTTGCTTGATGTATTCTTATCATATGGGTGGATACGTTTTCTACGTCGCCGGAAAACTCCGTCAGCAAAAGTGTACTCGCTATTCTCATTAATTGTCCAGTAGTTATCTTTACCCCAAGGTCTTGATGGATCACGAAGTATTTTGACGAAACATTCATTCAAAGATAAATTATGTCTTACAGAGTTTCTCCAACCAGTGTAACTTCCACGAAAGAAAGGGAAACGATTTATCAAATATTCGTTGATTTCTGCTAAAGTTAATTTCCCACTTGGTGAGTCTTTTATCGCCATGGCAATCAGAGCGATGTAGGAGAATGGTGGTTTTGGATGCCTGTGGTAGTTAGTCTTAACTTTTGTACTCGATGTGGGAGACAATGTTTCAGCAGAAAAATACTCCGTATCGCTGCTAACCAGTTTATCTTCACTGCCATAAGTTGAGTCTGCATTAGGTATACATTTGGCATCTTCAAGTGCAACATCGATATCAGTATCAGAAAGATATGAAAATTTTTCTTTTATTTGCTCTCTTGGATTAACGAATTCTTCGGTAGAAGATGGTGAATGACAAATACTGTCATCTTTTTTGCAACCTGCTTCAGCTTCCACAATTTCAATCATTTTTCAGTCAATGAAAAAAAGTTTATAAAGACTTTGAAGACAATTTGTGATAACTGTGTTTGCTGTTTGGCACTGATTACTAGTAAAATATACTTCCACCAATACAGTATCCGTATTGCTACGCAGCGCTAATGTGTCAAAAACTAGTCCATATCTGACTAACACAAAGTACCATGGCTTTCTGATTGAATTTAATCTACACAGTTCTTTAAATAAGTCTCTCAAAATATTTAACGATTAATATTTGTATATCCCAGTCGAGTCAAAGGCAATGTGTTCCTCCCTCTTCCCCACTTTCCACGATGGCTAGATTTACGCCCTCCTCGAGTCATGGCAAACCTTGGGTACGTGACTGCATTTAAAACTGGACTACGTGAAATGCTAATTGGCTGAATTTCTGCGAGTGACTTCATGTTGAGAAACAATTCTATTGTTATGCAAATCAATATATATTCCACGAGTTGATGTGCCAATGGCACTGGTATCGGTAACACCAAGTGGTAACACTGTCACTCAGTCGTTTGCTGACAATTGACTGCACTTAGGGTGTACTTAGCAGCTTAATGTCCTTTAAACCATGCTTTACCAATCTATTGAATCAAAACGTATTGGAAAATGACAGTGTCAAATGTGCAATAGTTCAATAAAGGATTTTAAGTTGAATTAAATAATCATTCTGAAGTTTTCATTTTAGTGATACTACAGATGATCAAAAAATATTTTAGTTGAGTAATGTAGATTTTAGATAACATAACTATGTGTTTTTGTTCTTTCATTTTAACAACACAAGATACGATATAATTACTTATAAATATTAATTCATTGTAGACACTAATTAAAATTATTTAAATCCCACCTCAGTGTCATATTTCTATAAATTATGAAGAAGGTGTTTAAAGTTCTAGATTGCATTCATGTAGGCCTATCGTAGACCCATATTGGAAGGCTTTATTACTTAAAATTGGGCCCGTAGTCCTGCTTTATTAACTTTGCACATACACTTCTAAATAAATATAGAAATCAAGTTTGTGAAAAAACAATTAATGAACACATGCCAGGTTAAAATCTCTGAGCCAATCGTCCTTCCTTTACCACATTTTGTCCTTCCGTTACCATAACTTTGTAACGGAAGGACACACATCAATAAGCTTTAATTAACGAAGGGGTAAGATCAGAAATGGTTTTAATAGGTTGATAATTTGGGCCTACATGTACCCAGACATGCTTTAGATATAATTAGTATATTCACACTTCAATCTGTAGAGTTATAATTATAAACTGTTAGTAATTTCATGGTAACGGAAGGACAACAGGAAATGCAAAGTTCCAAAAGCCGTTGAAGCGTAGCAAGAAGCACAATGACGTAATAGAATTTTGCACAACTTTCACACAGTGTGATTGTTGCATTCATGTGAAAAACATGATATTTTTAATTTAATTCCTATAAATAAATTTTCTTTTGTTTAATTTAGTTAATTTTTGATGAAAATGTCTCATTTGTCTAATTTAGAATTTAGCATTTAAAACATGGCCTTTTAAAATTTTAGCATAAAATCCTTAAAATAAAGGATTTTACCTTTAATTTGACACCGAGTGTATGTTATTGGATGAATTTGAAATTTTAACCACTCTGTTCAATTTTCATGAAATTTCGCTTCTCGATAAAGCTTGTATATACAATAAAAGTTGCTATTAGTTTTAGATTAATTCAGAACAGTTCAACTTATTTTTGTATATGTTTTCAGTATCAATTTAAAACATGTTCCCACGGATTACATACGAGTTAATGGCATATCCTACTTTATTTGCTGAAAGATCATTGCATAATGCCCCAGGCAATGTTTACAAATATATCTATTACAGAACAACTCGATTTATAATAGGTTTAGATTTTTCTTTAGTTAATGAGTATCGTTTATTTCAGACAGCTACTACTAGATTTAGACGTATTTGAATTAATTTTGCCACGCTCAATCTTTTGTTGGCAATAAGGATTACATCTATTTAAACAATTGCATATTGAGCATGATTGACTCCCACCAGTAGAATAATTTAGATTTGACTGGTCTGCATACACGACTAAAGGCGAAATCATACTCGGCCTCCTAACAAAATTTTTCCTACCAAACATTTTGTCGTGACGTCACCAAATATTTGCCATCGAACTTAAAGTATGAACGGGTAGCAAACATTTGGTCCAATGTATATGGCAATTCAATAGCATGTGCAATCTAGCGCGAAATTTTATTTGGTGTCAACTCGGTGTTGACGTTATTTTATTTGGGGTCACTCTTCATTTTGACGTCACGACCAAATGTTTGGTAGCGAAAAATTTGTTTGGAGGCCGAGTATGTTTTCGGCTTTAGAGTGGAATCATTTTGTAATTGCTTTATAGTATTGTTAAAACCTTCACAATGAATAGTTATTTTCTAAATGAATTTTGCACTTTCATTTTAATATCAAATGGTTAAAAAACTCAATCCTGTTACTAAATTGTGACAAGTGGTGCAACAGTGGGTAGAGATATGACCGTTTCCGTAAACTTTACAATCACTATCATCACCTCCATTGCTTTTAAGTGGTTATTTTCGTTGAATAGTATACTGTTGTAATTTCATGCCTTTTATAGTTATTAGGCGTATTTTGGTTATTTTGTGCATTTGCCCGTTAATATTCAAAATATATTGTATTGACCATTGGAATACAACTCTCTCTTTTTTCAATTTTAAAAAAGCAAAGATTCCTAATATAGTCGACACCTAAAAGTCACAATACCTACCCGAAGTTCCAGAAATCTTTGAGCTTGCTTTGAATTGAAAACCGTACGTTTGAAATTTGGTGGTGAATTTTTAAGAAATATATGCTTTTTCATTCATTTCAAGGGTAACCTCATAATTGGTGTGCGGGTTGGTACGGCACATGATTGTTCAAAGTGCTGGTGCGTTATCTATTTTATTTCCGTATATAATAAATCTCACCTCGCATATGCACGGGGTCTTCATACGGGCTAAATTAGGTTCCCGCCACGCGTTTTAGTAGTGTCCTGGTGCATTTGGCACGGCGCTTTGGGTGGTAGTTTTTAAATATATTTACATAGATTTCTACTCATACAAAAGTGCAAAAGTACAAGAGGAATACATGTTCAAAGCTAACACCAATAAAACCGAGGTAGGCATATCGCTTTACCAAAAACACGTGTACTTGATGCTTATTAGATACCATTGAGACCCACCGCTTTTGGTCTCAACTACGTGAACTCTTTCAACTTCTCACAATTGGATGTAAATTATGAGTAAATGAAAAGGTTAAAGAATATTAGCTTCCGAAAGTTTTCCGCATAAAAAATACGTTCTAAAATCCTTCATAGTTTTGCCAATACTACATTCATTCTCTCGGGAAAAATCATGCACACGTACTGCAAACATGCCCCATATATGGAAATTAACTTTTGATTTAAATTAAATTGTCTCTGTTGAGTTTTCTTCTCAAACGAAAATCAATTTGAGTGTCTTATTGCAATAACGCACCAAGTATACATCCTATGCATATATAACAACGTATTTTTCTTCTCACCCATTTAACTTTTAGTCATTTGACTTTTTGTCTATCATTTTTTTTTTGTTGATTTGATTTGTTTGTTTTTGTTTTGTTTTGTTTGTTAGTTTTCGTTATGACAACACATTAAAAGTCAATCATCGGCAAAAGTGGTCGTATGGTTTGTTTTTCATTACAAACATTTTTCTGGATAAAACTCCTTCATCCCAAGGTCAAAAATGGTTTATATTCTAGTGGTAACAATGTATCCGCGAATAAAATTGCCTACGAGAGTTTAGCAATTAGTCCTTTCAAAATTAGAGCACTTTCCCTACTCATAAAGGTAACATTTATAAACAACAAAATAAACACATTTTCTTTATACACATTGGTAAAATCTTTTTCATTCATTAAAAGGAACGAGTAGAGTACATTCATTCATTCATTCGTTTGTTCATTCATTCATTCATTCACTCATTCATTCATTTATTCATAAATTCATTCATTCATTCACTCATTCATTCATTTATTCATAAATTCATTCAGTCATTCATTCATTCACTCATTCACTCATTTATTCATTCATTCATTCAATCACTCTTTCATTCATTCATTCATTCACTCATTCATTCACTCACTTATTCATTCATTCATTCATTCATTATTCACTCACTCACTCACTCACTCACTCACTCACTCACTCACTCATTCATTCATTTATTTATTCATTCATTCATTCATTCATTTATTCATTCATTTATTCATTCATTCATTTATTCATTCATTTATTCTTTCATTCATTAATTCAAAGGGTATGCGCAGTATTAGTGCTAACCCACACATATTTTCCGACCACCTTTGTTCTGGTTTTGAAAAAAACAAGTTACAACATCATTTTCAACTAATTTTAGGCAATTCATATCTGTTTCAGTTTAAATATCACCATAACGTATACTATTTTCAGCAATCACCATTGTATGACTAAGATTAGCCGTTCACAAGTCTAAGGGTGGCTTAAAATCAGATACTTTGGCTTAGCACTATATTGCCACTGAATTCATATTCAGCCCCTTCGGATCATTTAGAGACACTGGATGTCTTCTTGAATCACTGAATTCATAATCCTTGCATCAAATACTCTTAGATCTGGCATTTTCAAAAAGAAAAAAAAAACACTTTGGCGTCTAGTGTTTCTAGAAACTTAGAATTTGTAATATGCAAGACCTCGGAGCAATATAGTGCTAACCCTCACTTTTACAAGTTTTTTTTAATCACTTGGGACTCCAATATAAAGGGAAATGATTATAAATCATATTCCACACAACAAAGTGACAATTAGTGAAAAAATCACTGACCATCCGGGATTCGAACCTGGGACCTTGGGAATACTAGCCCCATACTCTACCAACTGAGCTTTATGGTCAAATGGGGAAGAGTGGATGATATTAAATTTATAGGCCTTCAGTTCTAACCTCGTTTCCGCTTATGGGACTCCAATATTAGTCAAAAAAATTTCATACACCAGTACTTAATCATAATAAACTTTTCGAAAACTATTTTTCATCTTTCTAGTCAAAAAGATCATTCAAATCAAAAGCATTAACTTGTTCAAAAAAGAGGGTTAACAATATATATTGTGATTAATTCGTTTATTTATTCATCAATTGAATTATTCGTTTATTCACCATTGATTAAAGGCAGATGTATTTGAAAGAGGGTCAGAAAAGCAGCAAAAAGTTAAAAGTGCATTTGCAAAACTTAATATATTTGCAGATCAAATAGTATGGTATTACATTGTCCCTAAAGAGATGGGAAAAACTCTCACAGAAGGTAAAGCATGGCTATGTAAGCATGAACTATTAACACTCTCCATCAAAATAACAAAAGCACAAATAACAAAAGCTCCTCAGAGTTGTTGTACCTATTATCTTGAGAGACTATAGAGACACATGTGATCTGACTTTAAGGATAAATAAAATAAAATACCGTTCATTCCGAGCAAGTTAAAACAAATTGCATAAATACTATTGTTAATGCTTCATTTTTCAGAATGAATTGCTACAAAAGTTAATTGTAAAGAGTCAACACTTCTTATATCCGATTACACATGTAACGTTTAAAGGTTCACTCTTTTTGTTTTATTGCAACGCCACGTGCCATCGTCGTCTAAAAGTTTTCTCTGTAAACTGAAGGTTTTATTTTATTTAAGTTGCTAAAAGTTCGAGTCAACACGTTCGATAAAGGCATAGGAAACGAAGTAATTATCCAAGGTCACTAGTCATGCTGATGGCGTATAATCCAATTTTGTAATTTTAGATTTATGCTTAAGGCTACAGTCTCTAAATGGGTGCCATTTTTGCCAACAGCGTCTTTACTGCAACGTTTTACCTACTTACACATATCAGAATAATACACTTTTTGGCGTACATATGTAATAGAGTCTCTAGTTTATACATGAGACTTTAGTAGTGATTTCACATCCGTTATCAAGGTCAAAATTACGTCAATAAACTACTTCGAAAAATTTACACCTTTTTCGCCGAAACCTTAAAATGTTA
>JXSR01S003276.1:6746-21255 GCA_000969725.1 Ophiothrix spiculata
TTGAGGAGAATTTGGATCAAAATTGATCCGGAAAAGGGTAAGCTCATATTTGATACTTTATCGGATCAATTTGATCCTTTCTGTTTAAGAGTGTATATGCTGGCTTGAATTTGATACTCAGTATGACACATGTGTATTTTCAACAAGTTGTTACCATTTTGAGGCATTTGTATACCTAAAAAGATCTTTCGACTTACGTTGTAAGTTGATAGTAAAGGTCGCTATTTAGAAAGCGTTTACAAACATCTTGCAAACTTAAAAATGTTGATCCGTTTGTGTATTGAAACTTTATGGAGTATTTACCTTTGCTAAAATATCCAAGTTTACTTTGTAGAATTCTTCGAGCATAATAATTTCCGCCTTCCCGTCGGATTTTGTACAAAGCTCCTTCACAAGGAGATTAGAACTAGCATTGAACTGATCGATACAAGTCTTTAGGTAACTAAAAAAGAAAAAAAGAGTGTTACTTTAATGTTATTAAACAATCAATTTTTGACAATATATGACGTGTTTTTTTTTTGAGTTGTTTCAAGACAAACTAAAGAAACTAAACCATGTTTTTCGCCAATACTTTCGCAGATACTTACCTTGCCGTTATTTGATATCAGATTTAAATTGATAGTTTTCTCCGTGATTAAAATCGCATCGGGGGACAGTAGGTTTTAATATGGACACTATCGAGGGACTGATAGTTACACCATTATCATATCTGAATTTACATCAGTCAGGACTTGTCTTATTTAATTTATGCATATATTATTTGTTTATTGTTCGGTTAAAAATCTATTATAAATTATGATGCACACACTATCCAATATCAGTCCTATTTCATTGTATTTAAATCTTGTTTGAACTCTGATTTAAACAAAAGTGTAACTCTAAAAGATGAATTTGTAATCTTTAAAGATTACGTTTCGTCAAGAGCATGTTTCAGAATGCGAGTGGAATTATATCGGCGTATCTATTCTACAGTGTGATAAAAGTGAAATAATATTTGTAAATCCATATGTGAAATCATCCAAAGGTAAAGTGCTCAACCATAAAGGGAGCTTGGATACAAAGTTTTTGTAAGAGTGAAATATAATTATATCCAAACGTGAAATATAATTATATCCAAACCCACAAGTGAGAAGATTGCTGGTCTTACGCAGACGACGGTGGCCGCGTTATAAATTGCCTGTTTACTGGTCTGTTTACTTAATTCCTCACGCGCAGCGCAAGGCGACTTGGTATACAAGTTTCGACCCTACCACCTTCAGGGGGATACAGTGTCCGTTCAAACTTCGGAGGTCAGGGGGGGGGGGGAGGGTTGGTGTAACTCCGTGATTCTGAATATGTACTTTCTAGTCCTTTATATAACAGATATCCATTTCAAACTTCGTAGTTAGGTAAAACAAGTAATTTTCTACAATATTTAGCAAAAAAACGCATGAAAATCGGATATTCCTTCGATTTTTTAGAAAATTTCGATTTATGCCTGTACAATATTTTCCGTACAAATGCCGATTTTTTCATATTTTGGTAATTATATGACGTCACAGTGACGTCATACATTACGGATGACCTTATCCATTGGTACCACATACGGGGGTCAGGGGGACTCCCTATAAAAAATAGGGGGTTGCAACAACCCCCCCCCCCCACTCCATATAATATGTTTGTGAAAATCGCTCCGTATAACTAGGGTTAAAATAATCAGAATATCTTTTAGTTTTCTGGGGTTGAAGTCCCAACTGTTTTGAAATCTGCATACGTTTATACACTAGGTAATTTTTCAGTTTTAGTTAAATTCAAGTTTCTTGAATGGGAATTTCAAAATCTGCTGACGTCACGTCGTACTCAAACACCCCGCCCCTCCCGCCCCCCTGGTAGTACCATAGACTCGCTGACAGAAAGAGTGAAATTTCAATTTGAAAACAACGGACTAAGCATAAAATTGATTCGCAGCTTCTATTTAAATCTGTTTAGGTTTGAAATACAAACTTTATAAAATAAGTCTTTTTAATCCTGGTATTGCATATTTATTTTGAATCCAGAAGGATTGTTCACTATTTTAAATTTTTCAAATTTAGTCTTTAACATTGAAATAAGTAATCTGTTGAATTTAGAACGTAATATTATGTGTTTTGCTCAGATATCCTACTATTTTAACTAAGGCACGGTTCCCAGTTCATGACGAAAGCTTTTGAGTCATACGAAAGAGCTTGACGCAATTGTCTTGCATCATGATGCAGAAAAATATTGAATCAAGATTCAAAGATGTGTTATACAGATGTGTTATAGTGCATTGAATGATGTAGACAAATTGCGCCAGGGCCTCTATTATTATAAAGACTACTTCAAAAAAGGAAGTTATGCGTTTTTCCTAATATTTTTGGGTCGTGACTCAAAATACATTTCGTCATGGCTCTTGCGTCAAGCCTTTTCGTATGTCGGAAGACATACCGTCATGAATTGGGAACCGTGCCTAATCTGTCAAACCTCAAGTTGAAGAATGATTAATGAGAGTCCAAGATATACAATTCGCTTGCTGTAATTGTTGACCAATCGGAGAATAGGAAACTATCAATGATATAAAAAAGGAAACATTCTCCACAACAAATATCCAAGTAAACGAGAAAACAATGTGTCGGGATATAATGATACTATGCTAAGAAAGATTATATTACGCCTTAGATTAAAACGAAGTCATGTAATAACATAAAATTAAATTAAACACAGAAAGATAAATAAAAAAGAACCGATGCATTGAACCTTCTATGAAACGCTGGGTTAAACAGTGCCCTATTTTTCGTCCATCGATCCATTCGAACTTCTGTGAATAATCCATTTCCCGCAAATCTTGAACTAAATATGGAATGGTAGTGACGATATGTCCATGGATATTTAGGCCAATTTGAGGTTATCAATATTTCCTGTAAAAATGAATTAAGTCAAAACAAATGTTACCGTACTGTACAGATGGCATTAAATCACACTCTTAGAAAGAAAGTATCAAATATGAGACAAAAAGGATCAATTTTGATCCTTTTTAGGTATCAAATATGAGCCATCCTTTCCGTATCAAAGTAAACCAGAAATACGGATCAAAACTTTGATATTGTAATCAAAAAGGATTAAAATAAAATGATCCTAAAAAAGGATCAAAAAGGATCCTTGTGAATTTGATCCATTTGTATATATTGATCCGCAAAAGGATCAAAAGTGATCCTTAAAGGATCAGAAGTGATCCTTAAAGGATCAAAATAAAATGATCCCGAAAACTACTCGTATATTTGATCCCGGCCTTCTAAGAGTGCAAGATTTCAAGAGGTATATGGGTCCCCCTAAGAGATGAGTAGATACTTCACTCATACCGCCGCGCTGACCCACATACATACAATATAAACACAGAAGGAGACGTGAACCAAATTAGGCTTAGTTACAACTTTTGTTTTGACACGAAAACGTATTTCTAGAGCATTTGTAGAGACAATATTTAGGGGTTTTTTTTCAGAAAAAACAAATTAAGAACTATATTGATATTAAGAACCCAGCGCACGTAATAGTGCTAATACATGTAGTGCATTTTGATAACTCCCTTTGTGTGCAATTTCATTTTGTGACAATAGACGATTTTCGTGTTTCCCATAATGCATCTTGAAAGTACCGCAAAGCGGGACCTTGTGACGTAATCTTGCTCAGTCTACCATATTTGAAGTTCTGCGCATTGCGCACAACTCGACTGCGCAGTTTGCGGTACTTTCAAGATGCATTATGGGGCATACGAAAGTGGTCTATTAATTTGGTGACTGGTTGGTGCCAAGACCTTTGACCCGTGTTTCCCCCTCCCTTAAAATTAAGTTATAACTAAATTCTATATCATGATTTTCAACATCCCTAGGATGTAAACTTAATGAGGTCTAATTAGCTTGTTTTTAAGATGGCCGCCAAAATACTATAGGCCCGTATTCCAGAAAGGTGTTTAGCTAAATCAAGGTTTCATTTCCATCTTTCTGGAATACGGGCCAAAGTGTTTTACAAGATACTTTTATAATAAAAGTATAGATGTTTAGCTAAACTATTGTTTAACTGCGCATCAACTGTTCAGGAATGATACGCACCACTGCAGCTTTCAAGCAGAACAGCTCAATGAGTCGTGCTGTAGACGAGAAATAAAACCTTGATTTAGCTAAATACCTTTCTGGAATACGGGCCATTATGTTCAAAATTATTATTGGGAAATGGGTCCTGGACCTATAACAAAAACATCTAACATCAACTTATGCCATATTTCAAATTTACGATGGCCGCAAAATAACCTAATTTCATTAAAATCAACCAAAATCAGCCTTTAAACTGCCTGATATCATATATAATGAACAATAAAATACCATTTTGGCTACAAGATCATTTGCTCCCTACGTATGTTGTATAGGAATGAATAGGCGATTTATTATTTGGATTGCGAATAGATTTGCGTGTCAAAATATATCACATGAAAACGCTGTCAGATTTGCACAATAACGTTTTAGATATGATCATGGTTATATGTGACCCGTCATATCGAAAGGTACCTTAAGGTCGGCATAATTAAAATCGATTGTTTGGTCTCATCTGAAAGATTATATGTTAAGCTTTAAAATGACACCTTGCTTTTGGTTATTGGATGTTCGATTACAAAGTTAGATCCAAATTGGTAAAAGGTATCTGACTGATTCCGAAAACTAAAGTTCTGAGAAAATCAAGTTTAAAGTTTCTGTACTGGTTAAACGTGAATGGAGAAAGGATTTTTATATCGGTTTTTATAACATTTGTCTTATGTTTTGGATGTTGGAATCTGATTAATATGATAGAATACACTTTAAAGGTAACGTTTCTGATGAAATTAGAAATTCGACCTTGTACGTGATTTTTGACTATGCTCAGCTTCAAT
The DNA here is from genome assembly GCA_000969725.1 of Ophiothrix spiculata. NCBI lineage: Eukaryota > Metazoa > Echinodermata > Ophiuroidea > Amphilepidida > Ophiotrichidae > Ophiothrix > Ophiothrix spiculata. Next base: position 11,662 of record JXSR01S003276.1, read on the forward strand.
GGCCTGTATCTCGTAATTTACTATGCCGGTATTAAAGTACCTTTCGATATGACGGGACACATATATGACAATATCGCTGTATATCATTTGGGATTTCGACCAATATGATTTAGAGATTTATGTTAAACAAATATCCTAAATCTTGTTTTTAAATCTGTTTCTCCAATTGCGTATCACCAATACAAGAAACAGTGGCTATACAATATTAGCACTTGATGTAAACTATTTGATCATCGGACAGAGATCCAGAAGATATAAATTGTAATTTAATTTCTTATATCTAGCGAACAATAAGTCCATACGGAACCTCAAAGTTTAATTTTATGTCGGTTAAATAGCCCAAAACCTAAATTCGGTACTCAAAATAGCGAAACATAATTAGCTTTAAACTTTATGTTATTAAGGCTTAAAAGTATCTTTACCATATTCTCACTATACAAACTAACCTTAATAGCATGAGGTTTCAGAATTAAAATGGTGTTAATCCACAAGGTATGTATCCGAAAAATGTCTCCATATGTTTTGGACCTACAACAACGAAAAAAAAACATTCCAAAGGTATTTCTTAAGGAAATACTTTGGTACTTATTATTATAAGATGATTAAAAAAATCAGCTTGTGAAAGTTATATGTTGAATAAATGGTGAATTTAAATGCGTCTTCTTTCAGGGTCATTGCATAAAACCGTGTGCTTTATTCGGTCACTACGTCATTTTGTCGTCAGCATAGAATATTCTAAGCAAAATATTCTATACGATAGTGGAGTCTGCACCGGGCCTAACACATGCAAAGAGTAGTCGGCCGAATTGGCACGCCACATTATAGTACAACAGACAAAACCCACACGAGTATGTTTATTGCTGTAAACTCGTTGGGTGGTTAAACTCGTCTTCGATTAAAAAAAAAAAAAAAAAAAAACAGATTTGCCTCTTCCAAAATTACCATTTCATTTGAACAGACTAACCAAATTGAAAACAGTTTAATGACTTTTACTGTCAAGTGATACATGAAAATCTTTTTCAAAGTAGTAGTAGCTAAAAATAAGGGCCAGAAGTACCTTATGCCAAATTTAAAAATGGACAGAGCTTGTACTAATTAGGAAGCACATATATAAATTTCTTGTCTTAACTTCCTGAATACTCGTCCAAAATCACTCATTAAAGGTATCAAATCGCATTTCCGTTTTCCAAAAAAAACCACTGGTCGCATTTTCGAAAACCATAAAACATTCTTTATTATAGCAAGCTGTACTTTGTTGTCCTCCAACGATCGCCGACACAAACGCCAGCTAGGGCTGGCGAAAACTTGAATTTTAACTAAATATCAAAAAAAAAAAATCGATTACAGAATCGAGTACGGACAAGAGTATTCTTTTTGTCTATTGTATTTTATAACCGGGACGGTTTACTTTATTGGAATTATATTGTTTGCTTGGATAAAAACCTATTGACAGTAAGGCATGGTTCCCAATTCATGACGGAATGTGTTCCGACATACGAAAGGGCTTGTCGCAAGAACCATGACGAAATGTATGTTGAGTCATGACGCAAAAATATTTGGAAAAACGCATAACGTCCTTCTTTAAAGTGGTCTTTATAATAATAGAGGCCCTGGCGCAATTTCTCTGCATCATTCAACACAATTAAATACATATATCTTTGAATTATTACTCAATATTTTTCAATTGCGTCAAACCCTTATGACTTAAGAGCTTTCGTCATGAATTGGGAACCGTTCCTAAGCCGATTTTGGTGATCACGACATGTAATACTTGTTGATATCCGCGATTCCCATGTACCGTGTGTTGATTGTCTGCCTAAAAAAGTCAAATTTTCAACTTTATCCCGGGTTTCAAAAATCAAGGTTTCAAATGTCAAATTTTGTCATGGACATGGCATCAAAAATTGTCGTGCTCTATGAGCACAATTATACCTTTAGTGATCTTTGTTATTCACTGTTTGTCTAAGAAAGGACGTCTCAGTACAATTATATGTTTTTATTTGCCTTTATATTCATTTATTCTGTTGCCTATACTTTGGTTCAAACTGAAACCGCAAAATAAAATGGAGTTACTTGAATACTCCCTTTTTCACAAAGTGTGATTTAATAGCTCAGATGGAATAACAATGTTTAGGGTGTGGAACAAGATTTCATTTTGTCAAAATTCTGTTCAATCAGGAGAATATTGTGAGAAAACAACAGACTCTCTATCTTATTTGAAACGGACACTTGATTTAAAGTTATGGCTATTTTATTTTTACACCTCCCTGTTTTATACAGATCATAAACAGATAATACAATGCCGTATACTAACCATATATGAGGAAAAGGTACTTACAAGGAAGTTACAGGGGGAACCGTTTTTCTCCGCCATCCTGTGTCGCTCATGGAGCAAATTTATTGTACCTCCGGATATATTCGGAATTTGACCCAATATCCAGGCAGATCGCGTAAATCCTCAGTGACGCATATACAGCGTATGCATTTTGTTTCACGCGCAAACCGTGTCTGCTTTTCATGTAGCGTGCATCGCAACTTGCTCTGATTAAAGTACGCCAATTTCCCGCTGATTCGTTGCGAAGACTCTAGAAGTGTTGCACGCGGAGCCGTAAAATGCCAGAGGTACAATAGCTCACCCTCCATGAGCGACAATCCAAGATGGCTGCCGTCCCATAGGATTTACACGGCGATGAAATCAAAATGCCGGAGAAAACCTGTTCCCCTTTATAACTTCCTTGGTACATACAGACAATATGCACAAAACATATTCATTGGTATGTAACATGCCCTGGCCGGCATTTAAGAAACAGAAACAAATATTTCTACAAATGACCCATATATTTATGACGAAAATGAAAAACAGAAATGATAAGTTATTCCAAAAATTCAGTTTTACATATTATTTAAAAAAAATATTGAAAGTAGCTTGGTCCGAATTTTCAAAATTTAGCTTTCATTGTCATAAAAAACACACTAGAGAAGTCTAAATTTCAAATTTTAGCTTAATCTGTCAAACTGTTTTGATTTTATGGTCAATTTTGTATGTACGTTACTATATAAAATTATGGTTACCATAATTAGACACATGTGCATATATATCCCCAGAACGAAACATAACTTAGCCGTGAAAGTTTTCATGGTTGATGAGAAAAATTTGAACAATGTTTTGTACCAAAATCTCATTAAAAAGTTGCAGATATCGGATTAAGCTTCTTTAAAATTAATAAAGAAATTTGGTTTAGACAAATCACTTTCGAACATCCTTGTGCATACCTATATATTTCTACATCAACCATTGTTATTTAGACATTCAATAACTCACCAGTCAAGAACAGCATCACCGAGTATCTTTTCTTTTCGTGTATATTCCAAGATGTCACCAATGTGGCCAAGAATATAGCTGAAAATAGTCATTTGTAATCGTGTATGTCATGTGTAATTTTTACTTGCCCGTTATAGTGATTCTATACTCTATAAACTTTTAACACTTAAGTGGTCAAGGGGACACAACATTTGTTTTTTGCGCGTCAGCGCAAAAACGCAAAGTACTTTTTCATCGCCCTTCTATGTAATTGTCTAACTTTACCATACCTTTCACTTGGTGGCAAAAAAATTCAAATCGACCCACCCCTTCCCATGCTAATTAGCATAAATACGCATTTCGAGGGCGCTTTTCAAATTTGTTTTGCCCATAAGATCGTAACCGAACAACGTTTTCCAAATTTTATTTCAGGAATGTATTTGTACTTACACACTGCAAATATGAGCCAAATTTCATTTAAAAATTCCTTTGGAAAATGAGTTTTCAAATTTTTGGCGGACATTTTTTGACGGAAATTGTTTTTGGCCGCCATTTTGAAACGGTTTATCCGCTTTTCATTTTTTTTCTTTGTTTTAGTTCTTTTGAAGGACTTTACCTATGACCATAGTTTCAACGTAAAATTCCTTCTCGAAAATGCTTTTTCGGTGTTGGGTCCATATGGACCCCCCCCCCCCCCCTTGACCACTAACGGGAGTGTGGAGGACCTTGACCACTTAAGTGTTAAGTATGCAACAAGCAATTAGTCTCTTTTACAAGATCCATAGCATATCACTGGTATTCTACAACATTGTGAAGTGGTGGTTTTGTATGGTTTAAGAGACTACTAATGACTGATTAGGGTTGATTAAGACCAAATCACTTTGCATTAATATTCTTTTCATGAATTCTTCATGGCTTTGGTTATATTTTGGGCTAACTTTTTTGCTAGCACATTTACAAACATTAATTATAAGTTCATTTATATATTCAGCAAGATTTGGATCTTTGTTATGATTCGTAAAATATGGACTAATTTATTTCAGCGTATGGTCATATTGATTTATGTGTGTGTAAATCGGCTGCTTGTTGCATACTTCAAGATGTATAGAGTATATGCTAATTGTTATGATTGATATAGACAAACTATTCTGTGAACGTAGAGTCGCATTTGCCGGTAATTTTAGCGATAAACCCAGTATTTGTGCTTCTGCATACAATTAACATTAATTTAAACATCTAACTTTCTTTTAAAAAAAGGTAGGATAAGTGTCATTAGGACCTTTGAGTTTCATTACTCGGTCTTCTCTAAGTTGGTTTAAATATGCATTAATATTTTAGATAGTAAGTTAAATCATCAGTCTGCAGTGTCACGCAGCAGCCAATAGGAATTTACAGTTTGTCCCAATAACGAGCAAATTAAAAAATATTAAAATAGTTGCCAAAAGATTAAATCATAGTAATATATGTTTGTCAAAAGTAAGGTAATTACTCTACAACATGATTTTTGTCCTATTTCATTTTACCGTTCTAGTCCAAAGATATGAAGAGAAAACCCTTTAAATCTACTTTGGTCCGATTTTTAAGTTTAGACTTCCAGCTAAAGAAATACAAACTTGAAATGAAAAGAAATTTGCAATTGGAGGACAATCAATCCAAACCAATCTTATCTGACCTGTACCTAACATTAAGTGATATTTTAAGTTAATTTTGAACTTAAAGCAATATTATAAGATTTTGATGAAAAATGGTTTACGGTAAAAATAGCATAAAATGGTTGAATGTGACTATCTAAAAGCGTTTTCAAGTGTATTTTGTGAAAAAAAAAAATGTTTTTCCACCAAAAATGGATAAAAAGCACATGCATGCTTTCCTATACTAATACATGTGGAATTAAATTCGGGATTCCGAATTTAATTCAACAAATGGCCATAATAGAAAAAGTAAGCATCTTTGAGCCAAATCGTTTAGAGGGTATTCATATCTACCAAAAACAAAACCAATAAGCCCCAAAAATCGAAAGTAATGGGTGACAGGGGGCGCTTCATTTTTAACACTTTATAACATTGCTTTTAATAGGTCAAAATTTTCAATTAAAGTACGGATCTTCCTGAGTCTCTCATATTCCTTGAATCTGATACTTCTGGTACAACAATCGGGTACTTTAGGACACAGTTTCTACCAAAAGAGTCGGAAAAAAAAAGGATTCTAATGAAAGGTGTCAACCAATAATAATAAGTTTTTACCCAAAATCACGTAAGAAAACCGAAGACCAAGAAGTTAAGAACTCAAGGAAGTTAGTGATTCATCTGGCCCGTCAAGGGGACGCAACAGGTTGACTAAAGTCAACCTTTAGCAGTCAAAATAGCTCAATCGGTAAGGCGCTCGTTTGCGGTGCGGAAGGTCCCGAGTTCGAACCCCGCTGGTGCCAAAAAAAAAAAAAGTTGAGTGGACTTGAAATTCCCTTTAGACAAGGAACTAACTTCTAATTATCTCGTGGAAACCCGTACGAAACTCGGGGAGCTGATCCGGGCAGCGATGGTACGTATGTGGGCTGATCAAGATTCAGCGCCCCTAGAGGTGGTCGCAGAACCTGAAATGATGCTTGGTGTGGAATGAAGCTTACTTGGGCCACAGTGGTCAGCGAACACCTGTAAAGTGTGCAGAGGCCGAGTGGAATTACAAATCTGGGAGGCATAGCGCACTATAAATCCCCAGTATTTCTTTAGACGCAACAACCTGCTTAATACCAGCATATCATCATTAAATCGAGTCCTTATGTCATTAAATGGGTTTAAGGGATGCTTCTCCTAATCATGTGATGTTTTTAGTAATTTCCATTCAACGTGTACCAAATGACGTCACCAAAGGTGAAACTTTACAGAATAACAAATCTTTCAGAGATCCAAATTAAACTAGACATAGACCTGTCTCTGAAGAAACAGGAACCCTGCTGATTGTCCTTTTATATTATATGACCTCTGCATGCATAAATCATATCATCCCGTCAAAGGTATACCCCAAGAAAAGGTTGAAAGACGGGGTCACAATTAACACTTTTGATCGCTAGTCAATGATGAACAATTTGACACCTAAATCTTTGAATTTGGACAAAGTCAAAAATTTGACCTTTCTTTTGACATTTGACCTCTGACATTGGGGTCATAATGGACACTTTTGATCGATAGTCCAAGACGAACAATTTGACACCTTAAATCTTTGAAATCGGACAAAGTTTAAAATTTGATCTTTCTTTTGACCTTTGACCCTGAAGAAAAGGTCGGGCAATTGGGTCACCATGAACACTTTTGATCGCTGAAAGACGAACAATTTGACACCTCAACCTTTGAAATCAGACGAAGTTGAAAAATTGATCTTTCTTATGACCTTTGACCCACAGAGAAAGGTCGGACGACAGGGTCACAATTGACACTATTGGTTGCTGGTATAAGACGAACAATTTGACACCTTTATCTTTGAAATCGAATAAAGTTGAAAATTTGACCTTTCTTTTGACCTTTGACCCCCGAGGAAAGGTCAAGCGACAAGGTCACTATTGACACTTTTGATCGCTGTTCCAAGACGAACAATTTGACATCTTAACCTTTGAAATCGGACAAAGTTGATAATTTATCGTCATTCAATACCGACTCTTTGTCAAGGTAGCAACATTATTTTTCCCCCATCCCTCCCGTATTTTCTTAACCCTCGTCCACCTATCGTCGCCGATTGCTCCAAAACGCAAAACAAAGCGACCCCGCGCAGTTAAGTAATTGTTTTTACATCCTTTGCGGTCATTTTGATGAAAAAAAGTCGGGGTAGCACCTAAGTTGGGGGTAGGGTAAGCCGTCAAAGTCCGTGGGTAGGGTGGGGGGGGGGGGTAACAACCCCCCTAAATAAAAGTCACCAAAATATTTGCATGCTAACAAGCTTAAACTTACAGAACATGTTATAAGTACCATTTTCTTTATTCATTAGGAAAAAAAAACGATGAAAATCCGATATTTAGTACTTTTATAGCGATTTTTTGATTTTTTTTCAATTCAAATTTTCCGACCTAAAGTACTTTATGACGTCATAATTACGTAACGCCTTGACCGATTTTCATAATTTTGGTATCAATAGAAAGAGGAGACCCTACCCTATACTATGGTATAAAACAACCACACTTTTGGCACGTTAATTTCATTTTCACAGGGGGAGGGGGTTAACCCCCCCCGCACACCTATACCAAACTTATAACCAAAGTAAACTTTAGTTGAGTTAACCACCCCAGGGCCGTCTTGAAAGCCTGATGGAATAACCTGCCCATACAGGTCTCAAGTTTTCTTCCAATTTCTTGTCTTCTCTTTTTTTTTTCTTTTTTTTTCTTTCTCCTCCTTTCCTCCTTTTCCTCTTTCTTTTCTCCGTTTTCTTTCCTTTTTCTTCTTTGTGAGTAACCGGCCCTGAACGGCCCAAAACCAAGCGGCCATGTGACAATCGCCAAAACGCCACCGTTGCCAGTCCGCCTATGGTTCTAATGTAATCTTATTCAGGTGTGAAATAATTGCAAGGATAAGTACATATCAAAGCAGGTTTCTTCGATGTTTTTGAGCTCTCCGTGTGCAATTTAGAGATAATTATGACATGCAGCTAAATGTTTTTGCTAATGCCATTCTCCGACACTTCGTCTGTAGGTATTTGCGAAAGGCTCTTCGCGAGTGCGGCTATATCTTTTGCTTATGCCAAATGCTCTGATATTTCATCTGGATGTTATTCGCGAAATGCTCTTTTCAAATGTGGCCAAAACTTCAATGCTAATTGTAGTAGTTAGCATTTAGCAATAACTTGTTTATAAATTCAACAATTATGCTTATAATGCTGACATCTATCAAACTTTTCTTGGAATTGTTAAATTCTGTACTGTATAATGTAAATATTGTTGAATAATTGCAAATTGAAAATATCTGACATCTGGTTGATCATGATACCCACTTGTGCACTTTTTAGTGTGAATTAAATGCTTGCTACCCAGTCGGTAAGATTGCAAAATTCGATATTTGGTGTGTCTTCATTTACTCGTCTGTGTTGGAATAAAGATACAATGTAGCTCTTTTCTGTTTGGTTTAAAATCACTGAATAATAATTGACCTTTAATAAGTCAAATCATACCTTAAATCAAAAGATTTGCATGGTAAGTGCTCACCTCAGTTCAGCGACTTTTAAAGTGCATTAACTCTTACTTTGTCATCAAACTTTACTTCGTTAATCAATTCAATCTTTGAAAACGTTGTTCAATCATTCTTTATTATCAAAAAACACATGAGAATAACAAAGAAAGCACATATATGTGTACCGCCGCGGCAAAAGGGTCCAGTTGTCGGCTCGTACATGTTGCTCCTTGTAGCATATCTAATGTATGGTATTTGTATATTTCAGATATGCTACAATGAGCAACATGTAGGAGTCGACAACTGGACCCTTTTGCCGCGGCGGTACACATATGTGTCCCGTCATATCTAAAGGTACCTTAATACCGGCATAGTAAATTACGAGATACTGGCCATTGAAGCTGATCATAATCATAAATCACGTCCAAGGTCGAATTTCTAATTTCATCAGAAATGTTACCTTTGAAGTGTATTCTATCATATTAATCAGGTTTCAACATCCAAAACATAAGACAAATGTTTTAAAAATCGATATAAAAATCCTTTCCCCATTAAAGTTTTACTTAGTACAAAAACTTCAAACTCTATTTTCTTAGAACTATAGTTTTCCAAATCAGACCGATGCCTATTGCCAATTTGGATGTAACTTTGCAACCGAAGGTCCAATAACCAAAAGTAAGGTGTGATTTCAAAGCTTAAAATCTCAGCTTTCAGATGAGACCAAAAAATCCATTTTGATTTTACCGACCTTAAGGTACCTTTCGATATGACGGGTCACATATAACCCAGGGCACGCATCTGTACTCTAAAAAGAGTACAGAAGATCTCAAAGTAATAATTTATATTTCAACCCTCATATTTCAAAAGGGCTAGGATAGAATTTTATCCTCGATTTATCCCTATGGCAAAACACCAATATGATTCTCAACTATGCCATATAAGGGTTTTTTCGGATATCTTTTGCAACCATTTTAGGTGTGGCGTCATTGAAAACATTTATTAGTTAAGAAAACATGTCTTATTTGACAAATTAAAAATTAGTCAAGCAGAGTGGGTTTTTTTATAGTTTTATGCTGAAAGTGTCTTTGAATTGTTTAAAAAACATGTTTTAGTATTTAAAAAATAGTTTCCATCTATAAATATTTA
>JXSR01S003277.1:48258-62617 GCA_000969725.1 Ophiothrix spiculata
AAAAACTGAAAATCTCTAAAAAAAAAAAGAAATGCGCTAAATTTGGATTTTTAAAAGCTATGCACGCGGGAAGCTCAGACAGACTATTTTTTTTCCTTGGCCTTAAATGGTAGCACAAAACTGATAATGCTATCAACTGTAAGTAATATATTCCGATATAGTTTGACCTGCTATCTACTGTAGACAGCATCACTTTGATAATGTTTAGTTTGCTATCTCCTGCAGATGGTACATTCCATATCTACTGTAGATAGCACCCACTAATATTGGTTAGGCGTTGGAGCACAATTAGGCCACAACTTTGTGCAGCTGGCCGCAACCTGGCCACAGCATTAATTTTCCAAAGTGGCGACCGTAGGTTTGATTGTTCACCACAAGATTATTGTAAAATATTCATTACATGTTTTTAAATTATTTAGAGGTGCATAATCTAGCCTACGGTCGCCATCTTGGAAAATTAAATATTGGTTAACCTGTTATCTACTGTAGATAGCACCACACTGATTTTGGTTAACCTGTTATCTACTGTAGATAGCACCACACTGATATTGGTTAACCTGCTATATACTGTAGATAGCACCACATTGATATTGGTTAGCCTGTTATCTACTGTTGATAGTACCACATTGATATTGGTTAACCTGTCATCTACTGTAGATAGCACCACACTGATATTGGTTAGCCTGTTATCTGCTGAAGCATGGGTGTGATTTGTCTTGATTTCAAGACTTTTTGTAATAAATCCCTGGACTTTTTCATGAGTAAATCGCTAGAAAAACTGATCACACAAACTGGAAAAATCATGATAAAGGAATTTTAATCTGAAACTGCCTTTGAAATTATGTTTCCTGCAATATTTAATGTGTAGAAATCCTCTGGCTTGGACCCCCTGCCATGAAGATGCTCTGCTCGCTTTGCTTTTTTGCTCTATTTCTTCAAAGACTTTTTTTTTTAAATGTCAATCACAACAGCTCTGCTGTAGATAGCACCACACTGATATTGGTTAGCCTGTTATCTACTGTAGATAGCACCACATTGATATTGGATAGCATGTTATCTACTGTAGATAGCACCACATTGATATTGGATAGCATGTTATCTACTGTAGATAGCACCACATTGATATTGGATAGCCTGTTATCAACTGTAGATAGCACCACATTGATATTAGTTAGCCTGCTATCTACTGTAGATAGCATCACATTGATATTGGTTAGCCTGTTATCTACTGTAGATAGCACCACATTGATATTGGTTAGCCTGCTATCTACTGTAGATAGTACCATAGTGAAATTGGTTAGCCTGATATCTACTGTAGATAGCACCTCACTGATATTGGTTGACCTGTTATCTACTGTAGATAGCACCACACTGAAATTGGTTAGCCTGTTATCTACTGTAGATAATGCCACGCTAATATTGGTTAGCCTGTTATCTACTGTAGATAGCACCACAATACAATAATTAACAAATAATGAATGTGTAGAATTCGTGCAATGGAAAAGAATATTCTCATTCGATGAAAAATGAGATGTTTCATTCATCTCGGCTTTGCCTCGTTAAATGGATCATGTAGTTTTTCATCTCATGAAAATATTCTTACCATTGGCTCAGAATAGCAGTTTCACAGCCCTGCTGTTATCTACTGTAGATAGCACCACACTGATATTTGTTAACCATTATCTACTGTATATAGCACCACACCACACTGATATTGGTTAGCCTGTTATCTACTCTTGGCACATTGAAAATTGCAAGTCTGAATATATCATACAAAAAATTTCTGGATCCCCCGGGATTAGAATCTGATACCCCTGCATCCCAATTCAATGTCAAGCTATGGCAAGCCACCGAGCAGGGCAGCCTCGGCAGCAATTCCGTCCCCATTTATATCCGGCGTCTGTGATGTATTCGGACTTGGGCTAATTCCTTTTACATGTACTTCTTATTTATTACAATTTTCAAATGCGTTTATCTCAAAATGCAATTTTCGGCTACTTTGAAACTTGCCCCTCAAAATGTTTTACTCTTGTGATTGGTCCATGTTCACTAAAATTGGCACAAATATAGATTAAATTATGCTTTCCAACCCTATGAAGGATGTTTGATATCCATCCTACTTTCTAATTTGAGCTTTCAATGTAAAATCCAGCAGGGATATCAGTTTTGAAGATAGCATTAGATTGATATCGGTTAACATTTTCTATTGTAGATAGCATATTAAGCTATATGGGAGGGGGGAATGTTGCTCCAGTAGGTTTACTTTTTACTAAAAACCCTATTCATGGCCCATTTTCTCAAAAAAAAATCTTATACATGTTAAAGGGGTAATAAGAAGAATGCCTGTTTTTTCCCCGTCGATCAAATTGTCAACGTTCCAGAATTTTTTCAGTTTTATCTGTAAATTATGGTTAGAATTTATTTATTATCTATTAATTTATTGACTGTGTACAAAATAGCCGACTAGCAGCACAGGCTTAAGGGCGTCGGCTTTACAAATACCAAAACATTATATACAAAGAGCAAAACAAATTTATATACCTTGACAAAACCAGGAAAAGTTTTACACATTGCTTGTAAGAATCTGTTTCTGTGACGGAGATTATAATCCATTCTGCATTAGATGCGTCAGCGTATTTTTATCACGCTCGGGTGGCTAGGTGGCTAAAGCCACCCTCGTGCGATAAAAATGCGCAGACGCATGGATGCATCATTGTTGATTCGCGATGAACAACTCTATGGCGTGTTTGAATACATTGTACCCAAGTGTAAAAGGGTCCAAAATTTCACAAATTTTAAATAAAATGATACAATTAGCCCTTTTTGAGGCAAAACACCCAGTGGCGTAGCCAGAAGGGGGTGGGGGGGGGGCCCCCCCCCCCCCAAAGAAGCCTTGCCCCCCTGAAAAAATCAAGAAAAGTATAGGTCAGATTTAAATTACAGAGTACACTCCTTTTCAGCATATAGCATGCCCCAAAATGGTCAATTTTTTCACTCCAGTGCCATCAGTTCATACTAAATTACTATTTTCTTTTCGTAATTGTAACAAAAAAGTTTATAGCAAATTAGCGCTGAATTTGCAAAATTTGCTTCTAAAAATGAGGATATTAACTCCTTTTTTAAAAAAAAAAAGACCAAAAACATTATTTGTTACATTAGAAGCTATGGTAAAAACATGGGGTGTACCATTTTGAGTCTACTCATTTGGGGAGTTGCCCCCCTTCAAAATATCTTTGCCCGCCTTGCCCCCCTTTGATGAAAATGTCTGGCTACGCCACTGAAAACACCCTTAGAAACGAGCCTAAATTGGCAAAATTGTCAAAAACATTTATCAAATCGACTTTTTGAGCAACAAAAATAAACTTGGACATCTGGCCCCCAATACCCTCACACATGGATTTCAAACCTTGACTGGCACATCTGCATCACATAATCCAAGTTTTCCTGGACAACAATAAGTTGAATCAACACCAAGATAGTATTTATGATTTATTACACACACCGCTAGTATTGTTTTCCAAAACATATCAAGATAAGCTCAGATTTCTTCAAATGATAATTTAATTACACACAGACACTTAATACAAACGTCTACTTTTACCTCAAACAATTTACTTGTAACGAAAGACATAGCTACATATGGAGAATGCATTTTGAACATAACTTTTTTGATATTGACAAGCTTTTAGTACTGATACCCAGATCTTTTGTAATTTTAAGATAAATTTGTGTGATCTAAACTTTCATGAGAAGAAAATGGAGGTTGGCTCCTCGTCAGAGCTTATCAGCTTTCAATGAGTCAATGTTTAGCAGACGACACATTTTGTCCAACAAAATTTTTTCATAATTAAGACAGCTACAGCTGCCATATGTACAACAAACACACACCTAAACACACTAGCTAAGAGTGGCAGTCATAAACAATTCTGATATTGAACTTATCAAAATGATATAATCATCACTTTTGTGCAACTGTCAAGGTTCCACTGTAATTCATTTATACTGCCCAAATTGATTAATACCACTAAAAACCTAACTCAAGAATCTAGATGTTCTAGTTGATCACATCATTACACTGATATAGGTTAGGACTAATATAGGTGGCAAATTTACACAATGACCATGATTGAGTGTCATATTTTATCCAACTTTAAATTAATGATCTTCAAATAACCCAACACAGCACTGATATTTGGTGTTTGATGGTTGTGTTAAAGGCCTTATTTCTTTTCACAAAAGATACAATATTATTTCCCTGTCATGGGTCACCGCAACATAGGCTCCAATCTGCTACAAAATTTTTCTAGACACTCAGCTCCAAATTTCACAAAAACAGCAACATTATGGTAATCTTTATACCAGTCTGACTACATTTGAACCACAGAACATGATTAAAAAAGACAATTTAAAAAATATATAGTTCCCGCCAATTTTGAAGCTTTTACTTTAGAAAGCAATGAAATACATGGTCCCACATTGCGCTGTACTGGCCCGAAAGCCTTTATTTAGTGGTGTGCATCATTAATGCAACTTTTCTTAATACGATAAGCCAATATGTGCCATACCATATATTGAAGCAGCCTACGCGTAGTTTTGAAAAATGCTTTCCAATTTGTTGCTAGAATAAACAAGCTAGACTTGTTTGTTGCTAGAATAAACAAGCTAGACTTGTTTGTTGCTAGAATAAACAAGCTAGACTTGTTTGTTGCTAGAATTTGTTGCTAGAATAAACAAGCTAGACTTGTTTGTTGCTAGAATAAACAAGCTAGACTTGTTTGTTGCTAGAATAAACAAGCTAGACTTGTTTGTTGCTAGAATAAACAAGCTAGACTTGTTTGTTGCTAGAATAAACAAGCTAGACTTGTTCCTCTCCAGTATTTTGTGTGCATCAGTTCTTTGCACCCAAAACAAACGATGTGGTTCTTTTTGTTTTGGGGTTATACATTTGCACCCAATGTTAGAGGAGGGCAAGCTTGGTTACTATATCAACAGCTTTTTTATTTGTTTTATTTGAGTTTTGCATTAAGTGCTGCAATATAACCCCCTATCTTTAACCCAGGTGCTGTACATAATTCTGATGTAATTAAAACATCACCATTCTTCCATCATTTTGGAGATTTTGACTACACAAAAAACATGATTTTCTAAAAATAACCCCTGTACTATTTTTGCCCAAATTATGTACAATTCTTACAGGTATACTACATGATTCTGATGTAATTAAATCATCACCATTCTTCCATCATTTTGGAGATTTTGACAACACAAAAAACATGTGATTTTCTAAAATAATCCCAGTACTACTTTTGCCCAAATTATGTACAATTCAAAATAACACCTGTACACTTGGAGAGTCAGAGAGGTAATATGGTTATTAGTTATCACAACTTATTGACCATATCGATAATTGACATAATCCCGCCGTTGATGGGGTAAATCCACAGAACCGGACGGGGTATCGAAACTCCGAATGAGGCCAAGTATGATAAACACACTACTTGCTCTCGCTCTGAGTTCCGTTCTCCGTCCGATTCTGTGGATTTACTCCATCAACAGCGGGATTATGTCAATTATCGATATGGTCTATACATGTATTAGGTCATTTGCCATTTACAATTAATTGTTTGTCTCAAAGCGCATTGGTTATATTGAGCACGTTAGTTGATAAAATTATTTTTATTTCGTTTTTTCAATTTCTTTTTGAAAAATATTAAAATTAAAATCTGATTTTATGTTTTTGCAAATTTTTCCAATGGAGCTGTCCAATGTGATGAACATTGAACAAGATCATCATGTAAATATATAAGGGGTACATATGGAACACTTCTTTAAATGTAGAGAGGTTTCCGTCGCACACATACACAATAAATCTTTAAAAAATGCACTTTACATTTTAGTTTCTCAAGAGTAGGAGAGCTTTGAGACAAAAAAATTAAATGGCCTTACAAAAATTATTATGTAGCAATAAAAACTATGACACAGGAGACGAGTCCTATGTCAGTAACTTTCATTTTTGTTAATTTCTAATATTTTGCAAGTATCGCAACCTAGCGGTGCGGTGCACTAAAATATTCAAAATACAGTGGAACCAAAATCTGTTCAATGCAAGAACCCTGATTACATGAAATTTAATATCAAGTCCCTGACACTGACTTTGCACATGTATGTAACAAGTGAAGGATAACACAAAATCATGATAACATACAATGAAATATACAAATGTATGATCCCACAGATTTATACATAATTTGGTCCATGTGAATAAGGAAGAAATAAAACAATAATTATGCAAAGTGATGAAAAAGAATCTTGTGTACAGGGTGTGCCAATAAAACCGCAAGATTTTTTGTGATTTTTTTCTGAGAAAATCAGGCTTACATGTAATAAAAACAATTATCAAATGTTATTGTACATAAACTCAGCTTCAAATAACATTTTGTTTCGTAAAATTTGAGCGTTTAATTCTGAAGTTATTACAAGTTATTTGAAGCCCTTAAAAATAGGGTAGGTCCGATTTCTTGATCTCAATTCCATGATCAATAACCAGAAGTAGGTGGCAATCAAAACATTAAATGACAAGTT
Organism: Ophiothrix spiculata; assembly: GCA_000969725.1. Classification (NCBI taxonomy): domain Eukaryota; kingdom Metazoa; phylum Echinodermata; class Ophiuroidea; order Amphilepidida; family Ophiotrichidae; genus Ophiothrix; species Ophiothrix spiculata. Next base: position 54,841 of record JXSR01S003277.1, read on the forward strand.
ACTTCATCTCCAGATGAAAACTCTTATCGCTTACTTGCATCTTTTGTTTATAGTGTTATATCAAAAGCTAATTGAAAGAATCCAATCAAGCCAAAAAGGATGTCAGAATAACTTTAACAATTGCCAGAAATAACGATTTCAATTGTTTTCTATCCAAAATTTCATTTTCAAAGTTTCCCTAAACCGGCAAGTAAGTTCGTTTCTGAATATCTGGCATGATGTGGACCTTGATTGTAAAATTTATCTTGATACGCAATGTAATTTTCCCCCAAAATTACAATTGCAGCTACTGCCTCTGAGTCTCGCATTTTATCTTTTCATTTTTATAATAAAAGGTTAATACGAAAGCCCTTGAATTTTTTGTTTTATTTTAGAGCTTACACTGACGGAAGTACCACAACTAAAACCAGCAAAGCTGAGACTGTTAAAACTAAATTTCATAATTGCTTAATAATTGCTTATAATTCTTTCTTCAAATCGATCATCTGTTTTGTTTTCAATGAAAATAATTGATCAATAATATCTTTGAGCCACAAATAATTGTAAAATTAGTTTAGCGGGTTTAAATTTATAGGGGCTAATGTCTTGGATGCATATCATCCTAGGTTAACATTCTTCATTCTTCAAATTTGTGCTCCATTTTGAAAATGCTGTATCTACGACAAGGAATATCCGAATTGGATGAAACAAAGGGAATAATGAAGGGGAGAAGCTCTATTTTAATATCATTAATGTTTTGATGAGAAAAATGGCCTGCTTATATTTTAAATATTTTTGTTTTCAAATCTTGCGTTTTTATTGGCACACCCTGTATAGGCCTACCACATTGGTTTAAACTGAAACATTTCCTGGGCTATTCTTTGGGATGGCTACACACGTCACAAAATATTGCATGTGATTTTTGGGGGACTTAAACATGGAATCAGCTTTTTTTCAATGGTTGCTCAATATAAAGAACGATAAAAATGTCGGAACCAAAATATTCTTATAGCAAACATTTGTTTTTGTCAAATAATACAGCCAATAATAGATTAATTTAGATACGCTTGAGCAAAATCATACGACTTCCACTAACTTATTTGTACAACTTGCAAACTTGTTTCATCTACTGGGTTCAATCTAAAAAGCAGAATTTAAATGTTGCCTGATGTTAGAAGGATCAAGGCATGCTTATCCTGTTATATGATAATGAAAATGATATAATCAAAATGATAAACATGTTCATGCAAAGAAGCATGCAATGTTTTGTGACGTTTATGACATATCAAAAAAGAATGACCCACCATCTTTTTTTCATTCCTCTCCTCTCCAGATCTGTCCTTACGAACTTTTTCTTATGGTGCGTTTACACTGTGAAGACAAGCAACGTAGACCTGCAAATTGCAGTTTTGAATTTTGCACCTGTCATCGTTAGTTAAAGATCAGTTAATGCCCGCACAATCCGCTAGGCACGCAGACAATCGTTACTATCAGTAGTTGTCAGTTGCAAGATTTTAGTTGCAAATACCTTACCCTACGTTAAAGACAAGTTGTCATTGTGTAGATGCACCTTTAGCGAGCAAGGACCATGGGTCAGAATTCTGACAACAGGGGGCTCATGGTCCTTTAAAATGAACGAAAACTCCATGTGGGAGCTGTTTTTCTAAGACCAGGAGCTATCTTAAGAAATTGCATACAGTAAGCATGTATTTGGAGCTGGATATCTGTACTTCCGCTTTATCTGGCTCTTGTTTATACAGTCTCCCGAAAAAGTATCGCCTCACCTCGAACAAGTGACTCCTGCGGCAATACCGAATACGCAAACGAAATTTGAAGATTGTGTGCACAAGCGCTGGAGTTTCAGCTTTCATTTGACACCCTAAGGCAAAAAAAAATAAAATTATTTGGTTGCCCTCCACCGACCGACCCTATTTTACAGCCCGACCCAAACTTTTTTTTATTATATTTTTTTTTTCTCAAAAATATACAAAACTTTATCCAAAAAAAAAGCTTGAGGAGCTTCTGAAAAAAGCTGTGGAGGGCAACCAAACATTTTTTTGGCCTAATTTTGACAATTGTCTGAGAAACACCGAAGTTATAAAATTTGAAAACCCTCGAGGTCGTTTTTTAAAAATTGCAAATTTCATTTTTCGCACCGTACAAACCAGTGACACAAGACTACGGATCAATACGAGGTGAGTGAGTTTGGTCACAGAAGCGTGCGGTTGTCAAGGGGTTCCAAGCATTATCCATCAAGATATTATTTATTTTTCTATACTTTTTCATTTATTCATTTTTATTAATAACAAGAACCGAAGAAACGACATTCAATTGGTGGACATTGGTAGCATTAAAGACACGGCACAAGTACCAGACCACATTAGAGGACGAATAACGATGCATCATTTTTTTAAGGCTTGTAATTCCTATCAATTGAATGTGAAGTTTAGATCGTTTCTCATCATTAATTAGATGAAAAGAATAATATCTTGATGGATGATGCTTGCTTTTGAACAACCGCGCGCTTCTGTGACCAAACTCATTCACCTCATCAGGGGTTGCCTTTACACTTTTAAATCCACAGGACAGAAGGACCAGTAAGTCTCAAAATCCACAGGTCCTTCACTAAATTTACAGGTCTTTCAGAAGGACTTAATTCCAATATCAGTGACAGCCGAAGAAACGATCGGTAAAGTCGAACCCTGCTCATATTGATCCGTAGACTTGTGCTACTGGTTTGTACGGTGTGAAAAATGAAATTTGCAACATTTAAAAACCTATACCTCAAGAGTTTTAAAAGTTCAAAACTTTGGTATTTCTTTGTCAATTATCAAAAATAGGGTGTCAAATGCAAGCTGAAACTCCAGCGCTTGTGCACACAATCTTTAAATTACGTTTGCTTATTCTATATTGGCGCAGAAGCCATTTACTCCAGGTGAGGCGATACTTTTTTGGAAGACTTTTTTTGGAGATCAGGTAATTGTTTGATTTCCATCTGATGATATGCATTATATTTCCAAAAATGTCTCAGTTTACAATCATTTTCTTTACAAATTTTGATCCATACTAGGGGCAAAAAATTGTATATGGCAAGTCCTGGGCGCCTCAGTAGGGAAAAATAATGTCACCTGAGTCTCATTTTTTTTCTGTCCAAACGGGCGCAAAAAGTCAGGAGCCATATTGTAAAAATCGTCCGGCACCACTTAAGAAATTGCTTGTGTCACCATCAGATCTGTCCCTAGTTAAACATAACGTCAACCATGTTCAATCCAACCTCATTGTCTCCATCAATATCATCCATCATTAAACCCTCATTATCCACCTCTTTTGTTTCTTCGTCTTTTACATCAAATGATTCCGGTCCTATTCTTTCAGCATAATTATTTTCCCTCATATTTCTCATATAAGCTTCATGTTCAACTGGGTGCTGAGTTCTCTGATGTAACGACCTCGCGGAGCTATAAACAAACGTTTTGTCGCAAAAGCGACATTTAAGAGTTCGTTTCCCAAAATGCGAATCAAGATGTCGCTTTAAAGAATACGAGTTATTGTAGGCCTTTTTACACAGATGACACACATGAGTGCGAATTTTCCGATGTATAGTTTTTTCATGATGGTACAAGATCTTCAAGGTAGCGAAATGTTTTCCACACAGCGGGCATAATAGCGTCTCTCCTGTATGCTTCCTCATATGTTCTTTAAGTGTTTGTTTCGTGGTATACTCTTTGGAACAAAGTTTGCATTTGATCATCTGTCTCTCTTTCCCATGCTCATGCGCCATATGGTATTTTAAATTTGACATCCTATTATAGGATTTGCCGCATGTTTCACATGTAAACCGTGGTTTTTCTTCAGAATGGTGGATCATGATATGCTGCTTAAGACCATATTCAACCTTGTATGTCTTGTCACAATAAGGGCATTTCACTCTTTCTTTACACACATGCTGCTTATAAGCGACATCATTTGTAAGCACTTTACCACACGGGCATTTGGTACCCACATCTACAGTTTCTTTGTGAGCAACTTTATAATGATTGTCAAGAAGCTTTGCAGTCGCAAATTCGCGTTTGCAATTAATACAAGAAAATTTGAGCGTTTTCTCCTTACAATGAAAACTTGAATGTTGAATCAGCGCCATATGAGACTTGTAGACATGTTTACACGCCTGACATTCAAACCCACGATTCGTAACCGAGCCGTCTTCGTTTTCGAAATGCATGTCCATCTCATGTTTCTTACCGTGAGTGGCATTAATAAAAACACGCTGGCAAAACTTGCATTTAAATTTGGGTTCATGAACACTTCTTGTATGTTTCAACAGCTCTTCTTTTTTACTAAATGCTAATTCGCATAAAGAACATCTAAATGGTTTTTCCGCTGACCCACGATGATCTCGTAACACATGTCTAGTCAGCCCTCGCTTACTATGGTATGTCATGACGCATAATCGGCATTTGAACTGATCAACTTTTCCATGCTCTTTCATCTTATGGGCTTCTATCCTTTCAGCCGAAAGAAATTTCTGTTCACACACCTTACAAGTATAACCATGTGGTCTCAAGATTTTTTTGTGGATGGAGATGACTGGTTTATTTTCACTTGAACTAATAAGCTTGATCATTTCTGAGTTTAAAGAATCAGTGTTCATTACATCATGTTTTACTTTAACATGTTTTGTAAGAGATTCTTTATCGTCAAATTCCAATTTGCTCGAAAGACTCTGTTGAGATGGATAGTTATTAGAAACAGGTTGCTTCAAATTGTCAGAACTGTCCGGCAAATGTTCACCATCTGCATCAGCACTAACATTGTGATTCTTCTCTAATGGAAGTAGATTTTCTTCTTTCTCTTTCTCATCCATACTATCACTTTCTCTTTCATCTGCACTTAAATCCTGGCCAAACGAGGGCGCACTTTTGGAACCATCATCTAAGGCTTCAAGTTTGTCATGATTTTCAAGCAGTTTTACACTCTCAAATTCATGTTTTGGTTTATTGGTAGAAGATCCGATCCCCTCCTTTTTACAGTTAAGAGTTTTATGCCTGGCAAGGGCCTTTTGAGACTTGAAGAAATGTTTACATGTATGGCATTCATGTCCCCGATTAATAACCGAGCCATCTTTCATCTGAACATGCGATTCTGCTTCATGTTTCTTACCCCGAGTCTTATTCATAAACACGCGATGGCAAAACTTGCATGTAAATTTGGCTTCATGGTATTTTGTATGTCTCAAAAGCGTTTCTTTATCACTAAATGCTGATTCGCATAATGAACATTTAAAAGGTTCATGTGACGACCCGCGGTGATCTCGTATCATATGTCTAGTCAGGCCTCGCTTACTACTGTATGTTATAATGCATAATCGACACTTGAACTGATCAACTTTTCCATGTTGTTCAATCTTATGTGTTTCTATCCCTTCAACCGTAGGGAATCTCTTGTCACAGGTATTGCAAGTGAAACCGCCCACGTTCAAGACTTTATGCGGAACGGAGATGACTGTTTCATTTTGATTGGAACTGATTTCTGAGTTTAAGGAATCCGTGTTCATTGCCTCTGCACTTTCGCCTGAATTCTGGACGAGTGAGGACATAGTTTCATCAACTGCCGGAACATGAGAGGTATCACCTACAGGTTTACGTACTTTTCGTAACCATGTCAATCTCTTCGCTTCTTGCAGTTGTTTAGGCTTTTCTCTGGATGTGTCCTGTGAAATAAAAAAAAATTGAATACTTATAAAAGATATCATGTTGATATTCTGCAATGAGGAAAAGAGAAGATTCATTTTAAACCTAGAAAGACAAAAAAGTTTATGTCATTTAATTACCTAAAAAGATAACATTTCAGAATGCCCATCTATCTTTAAAGACGAACACCACTAAATAGGTGAGAATATTTCAATGTTGAGATAAATAGGGGGTTGCAAAATTGAAGGCATCAAACATGGTGCCAACAACATTTTTAAAGGTGTAGGTTCCCATCTTAGCATGTGTGTAATTTAGTTTTAACTGATTGACCTTGACTTCTGGAATGCTTATAGTGGGATTTTAATCTCAGTTTGGTTCTTATTTTCTCTTGAGAGGCAAAAGAAAGTATGCAACCCTGTGGATGAGGCTGTTATGAAAATACAAAAGAAATAGCAAGAATAGAAAATAGGTATACCGATAATTTTACATTTTATGCTATATCTCCAAAAGTATAAAGAATTTTGAGGTGAAATTTTGGATTTAGAATAAGAAAAATATGGTCTTTGATATGGTATCAAAAAATATACTACTTCCGGTTGAGCCCAGGGGGATGAGAATGTGATCGGAACCTACACCTTTAAACCTTTATTTTGATATAATTACTGTAAACGGGAATATTTTCGCGAGCAGAATATTTCGCGAAACCAGACAATCACAACATTTTCGCACGTGTTAAATTTGCGTTTTAAAGCTTTATTACATAGACCTTACACATAAAATGAATGTATTGGCGAGGTGTTATATTCGCGGTTAGATGTTGATTCGCGAAATTCGCGAAAATTAAACCCTTGCGAAAATAACCCCATTTACAGTAGTTAACATGCTTTTATATTAAACATTGTTTTTTTAACTGTAAAAAAATCTATATTTACATATTTGAACTGACATCCTTTGATTTTGATCCCATGATGATTTTGCTGGTTTAATATATTCCTGTTGTATAACTTTTTCATTCCTTCTAGCTCCTCTATCCTTCAGTTAGCAGGAGAGAGGAGGAGACATTTAGAAAACGATGAGAACCAGTATATAAGATAAGGCCATAAAAACATTTTCACATTTCTGGCCCATCTTTTGCAAATAAAATACTTCAAATGATGCAAAAATCTCAAAATGCTTGGGGAAAAGTTTGTGGATGATGCTGAACTTGTCCAATGTCCCTTTAATAATTGGTAACTACATTTGTTAGTTACACAGCATAATATATTTCTCAAAATGAGGGAATGACTAAAGAATTTAAGAATCAGTGTCCTGTCTTAGGATTTTGGCTTAGATCCAAAATATGAACCAAGAATTTTAAAGAACTTATGAATAAAACTAGAATGAATTAATGCTGTGGAACAACACCTTTAGGCTCTCTGCATTTGATTCTTAGTTTCTTGTTGCCGCCTCGGTCGGATTTTGCTGCCTGGTCAAATAATTCATTATTTTATAATAATTCATTATTTGGAAATTACTAGAGTTTTGGACGGATTACTTCTCTAAAAAGTCCTTGTTATTGTTGAAAACATCATAGTTGGAAACATATTCAGCAATCTGACAGAAAATAACCTCTATATCAACCTGTTTTATACTGGTGTTTCACCAGACATGCCAGATGTGGATATATAATATAGTGTACAAGCCAGGTTTTGCATATATGAGACTTAATTTCATAGTTTTGCTCATATGCTCACAAAGTTTGCAACAAAACTGTCGAAGTTAAAGGTACTTTTATAAGTTAGAACAAAAAGAAGGTTTTGCAACATTGCCAAAACAGTTTCCCCACTCACTTTTTCAACTCAAGATGGCTGCTGCTCATTTTACCATAGAAAATAATGACAAATTTCACACCATTATAGCGTAAATTAGGCATTTGAACTCCCCAAATCTAAATAGCTTTAGATAATATAGTATACAAAAGGGATTTGACACGTCAAGTTACTGGGTGGTTCTTCGCTAAGTGTCTATTTTGGTGTCCCGCTACTTTAACTCGCAATAAATTAAAAAAATACAATTCTGAAATATTTATTTTGTGGTTTTGTCTTGATAAATATGATCTTTATTATAAA
>JXSR01S003278.1:32812-51147 GCA_000969725.1 Ophiothrix spiculata
TGCATTTTGGTCCAAAACTGACCTAACCATCATCTTCTACATGAAAATCCACATCTAGAAATGTATACTTTTATATGGGGTAACTTATCGGTTGCTGAGTTACAAGGCATACAATATTTCAGAAAATGAGGGGTTAACTGTGCCCTTAAACACACAGATTGGTAAAAGGGATAGTATCGTTCCTTGTATTACACACTCGTCAATAATTGTTTGTAAATAAAATAAATGGGTAATTCCACTCGGCCTTTGCACACTTTTACAGGTGTTCGCTGATTACTGTGGCCCAAGTAAGCTCCTTTCTACACCATGCATCATTTTAGGTGCGGCAACCTCTAGGAGCACTGAAACCTTGATCAGCCCACATACGCACCGTCGCCGCAGCCCGGATCAGCCCCCGAGTTTCGTAGAGATTTCATGGAATTTCAAGCACACTCAACCTTTGGCACCAGTGGGGTCGAACTCACTTCTGAACCTCAGGGGAGCTTATAGTTGAAAGGAAACCCAAACTCTAATGGCTCCCTTATATTATATACTTCTGTTATACTTACAAAACATTATCTCTGAAAATGCGTCCACGTAACTAAAAAGCATTCCCATGTCTATATCCCGATCAAAGTGTCACATTTGACATTGTGGTTGACTTTTTTTAGACATTTTAAGATAATGTTATAGTTGCAGAGGAGAGTTCATGGATTTGGGATTTTCTTGTACTGGTTGTTTAAATATAGCAAATATAGCGAATATATACATGTACTTTAACAAAAAAATTCTAAAAAAAGTCAACTACAAGTTCAAATGTGATCCTATGAATTGGAATATATAATAATAATAATCCCAGACAAGCAGACTAGGATGATACGGTTCGATGTAAGTACGCTCGCCAACAAAGATACTTACAAAGACTTTCAAGCACCAATTGGAGGTAAATTCCGCCCATTGCTTGAATTACCCGATACTGCCATTAGCGTTGAGGAGTGTTGGCAAAACATCCGATTTAGCATTAACTCCACTGCCAAATAAGTTATGGGCACAAAAAAATCTCATAATCACAAACCGTGGATGACACAAGAGATTATTCAGCTGACTGAGGAACGAAGTGCAATGAAGCAGGAGAGGCTCAAGGACAAGTCAAAGCAACGCAGGTACAACTACCTAAATCGTGAGATCCGTCGCAAATGTATTGAGCGCAAAGATGCTTGGCTGAGAGACCTCTGCAGTGACGTTGAAAAATCTAATTCAGCAAAAAAGACAAAGCTGACCTACTCCACCATCAAGACTATCACCGGTTCGAAGTCTGGGAAAGCATGGGAAAGTCCTCACCGATGATAATGAAATCAAGGAGAGATGGAAGGAGAGTTACCAGGAGCTGTTTAATCAAGTGGACTCACCTGACCCAAGCTTCTTAGAGTCTTTACAAAGCACTCAGTCTGATGAACCCGAACCACCCATTTTGCAATCAGAAGTGGACTCAGTCATCAAACGCCAGGTGAAGATGGTATATCGGCTGAGGAAATCAAAGCAGCAGGTGAACCTGGATTAACGGCTATCCACCAGCTATGCAACAACATCTGGGACTCTGAAGTGATACCTGAACTGGGGACTGGGGAAAAGCCATCATAGTCCCCATCTACAAAAAAAAAAAAAAAAAGTACATAAAGGAGTTAATGAATGAATAAGATGATAAAAAAAAAAAAAAAAAAAAAAAAAAAAAAAAAAAAAAAAAAAGACAAGATGGACTGCTCCAACTACAGGGGCATCAGTCTACTAAGCCTACCAGGGAAAGTATTCTGTTCCATCATTCAAGCCAGAATACAGATGAAAACCGAGGAAATCCTGTCTGAATCCCAGGCGGGTTTTAGGATGGGCAGAAGTACGGTGGACCAATCATTCACCCTGCGTCAACTTGCAGAGAAGCATATTGAGAAAAATAGCCCACTGTATTGCTGCTATATTGACTACCAAAAGGCATTTGACACAGTGTGGCAAGACGGCCTGTGGAAAGCAATGGAACACCTTGACTCTCCCTCGAAAATCATCAAGCTCCTGAAAGAATTGTACAGAATCTCTGCGAGTTCAGACAGAGTAAATGATGAGCTAACAGACTGGTTCTCAACCAACACTGGCGTACGACAAGGATGCATCCTGTCTCCCCAGCTGTTCAACATCCTACTCGAACTGGTTCTCCGTGTAGCCCTTGAAGATTCTGACATCGGCATCACCATTTATATAGCGCTTTTTCCGATTGAACATTGGGTCAAAGCGCTCATGACAATTATTACATTACCAATAGAATGTTGTCAGCTGCCTTTTACAATATCCTTCACTGCAAAAACTCTGAATGTAACAGATATAGAACGCGTTTTAACGTGTTCAATGTGTTCTGTTCTCAATACTTGGGCCTTTGTTATTCTTCGTTTATATCAATGATATGGGTTCTGCAGTTAAGTGTAAAATTCTTCTTTATGCTGACGATTTAGCTCTATATGGTCTCACATAAGGACGTCGGAGTCAGTTATTCAGGAACAGCTCAGCATCAATCTTAAAAGCGTTAATGAATGGTTGGTTGATAACAAACTCTCTCTTCACCTTGGTAAAACCGAGTCTGTATTGACTTGCGAGATCATCTGAGCTGAACATCACTTGTGGTAATAACAAAAATTACTCCCAAGTCCGAAATAAAATATCTTGGTCTGGATATTCACCAAACTCTGGATGGCGAATTAACTACCCAAAAGTTATTAAGAAAACTAACTCAAGGCTTAATTATTTACATAGAAAGGGACATTTTTTAAATAAGTATTCCAAAAAAACTTTTAGTTTCACCTCTTGTTCAATGTCATTATAATGATTATGCGTGTAGTATATACATAATATCTGTCCCTGACCAAACAAACAAAGGTTTAGCTTCAAACTACCCAAAATAAAATGATCAGAAGTGTCCTGAACCTGCCGTTTAGAAGCCACGTTGGATTTTACAAATTCAAGAAAGAAAATTGGCTTCCAGTTTTCGAGTTAACCAGATTATCATTAATCACATGTTTAGGAATTTTGACCCCGGAGAACTTTAAAACTAGGGATAACTCATTTTGACCGAATATGGACTTAGACTAATATTGTGCTCAGGTTATCATTTGACTATGTAAAGATGCCTTTAGGCGGCACTGTGTTTTATTGCCACTAGAATAATGTCGACACTGGATGTCAACACTAGCCTGACAACATAAGAATTAAGCATTGTGGCCGCAAAAAAATTAACAGAAATCGATTGTGGCAAATGTACAGGAGTTAATGACTTTTATGTAGTTTTCTTCATTGTGATTCAATTTGTGGTCATTAGATTTTAGCGTTGAGGGCTAGCGTCCACGCTATTCCAGTGTCAATAAAACACAGTTACGCCTTAGGATCTCATAATAAAATTACATCCCTGGCTCTGTTTCATCTGGGTAAAGTTTAAAACTTTTTGTACCTCCTCGTATACACAGCTTCTCTTCAGCCAATCTTTAAGAGTACCCTCACAAAAATCATGTAATGTTTAGAGGCTTTACTTTCATTTGAGAAGATTACCACATCGGGGCCTATTTCACTAACGTCTTAATCCATCGCAAATTCCAAACTTCATCGCAAAAGCGAGAGATCATCGCAAATTTGCGATAGATTTACCCAAACAGATTTTACTTAGATATGCGATGAAAACAATCATCGCAAACCATGATTGTTTGCGATTGTTTTGTTTGCGAGCATTATCTTGCGAGTGCTTATAAGCATCCGCAAAGAAAACATCGCAAATGTAAGTCATCGCAAATTCTTAATATCATGTGATGTTATTTCGCCCCGTATTTGGACGAGATCAGCGCAAAATTTGCGATAGCCTCGTCCATGGAGATGAAAGTGAAAAGATGTTAGTGAATGGAAAAGTCATCGCAAATGATATTTGCGATGGTTTTTAATTTGCGAGAGCGTCTGCAATCATCGCAAAAAATACTGTTAGTGAAATGGGCCTCTGGTAAAGGAAGTTTGTCTACAGTTTTAACTAAAAGTCGTTGCTACTAAATTTATCAACATTTGATCTTGAATTGTAGAAAAAAATCTTATAACATCTTAAATGACTAGAAAAAATATTTTTATTGTCAAGATATTCAATTAATAATTGACAGTTTTACTTGTTTTCAAACAAAAGAATGATCCGATGTGGTATCTAAATCATTTTAAATAGGTCTTAAAAACTATTAGGAAAACAGTCGAAAAATATTTATTTTGGATCATTAAGAACATAGTTATTAACAAATGATGAAAAAAACCCACACATTTGCTATGTGTCTCACCTTAGTGTTTAACTATGAGTTGTTAAAATCAAATCCAAAACACACACACGATGAATCAATAAAGCTTTATGCAACGAGGTGATTGAGACTTGGTATTAATTTATTGATATTTATTGGTTATATAGAATAATTACCATGATTCACCATCACCCCGGACTTAACGAAAGTATTTTAAACTTTCTCTAATATCAAGTATTGGCAAATTACACATACATTAACGTATAGATCCAAACGTACGCACTTTTGTTTTGTTTTATACATTGTTGTTCGCCATGTCTTTAGAAATAATATTATGTTCTTTACATTAACCACACTATTGTGTCCATTATAATTTATGAAGGATACGCAATATAGTGCTAATCCTCATTCTGCACAAGTCACTGGTTTTGATTTGAATGATTTTTTGACTACAAAGATGAAAAATAGTTTTTGAAAAGTTTATTATAATGAAGTACACGGTTGAAAGAAAAAAATTGACCAAAATTGAAGTCCAACTTGATTTCAATAAAACAAGGCAGTCACTTTCAAGTGAGGGTTAGCACTATATTGCCCAAAGTTCTTGCACATTACAATGTCTGACTTTCTAGAAACACTAGATGCCAGAGATTTTTCTTCTTTAAAATGTCAGATCTAAGAGTACTTGGAGTAAGGATTATAAATTAAGTGATTCCGGAATACGTACAGTGTTTCTAAATGATCTATGGCGCTGAAAATGAATTCATGTGCAATATAGTGCTGAGCCATAGTGTCTGATTTTTAAGCCACCCTTAGACTTTTGTAAGGCTAAATCTTAGCCTTACAATGATTTTGCTGAAAATAGTATACAATATGGTGATAATTAAATTAAACTAGAGGTGTTTTTCCCGAAATGAATTGAAAAATGATGTAATTACATTTTTTAAATGCATCTGTTTCAAAATCAGAACAATGGTGGTCGAAAACTAGGTTAGGGATAGCATTATATTGCGCCTACTCCTTCATATATTATATAGTTGTCCGTTTGGCACACGTTCAGTATATAAAACCTGTACGTTATATTGTACGTTTGAGATCTATACGGTGATGTGTGAATGAGCCTTTAACAGTAAATCGTTTGGTTTTTTTTAAGTTGATTTTTTTTTTGTGTATTTCATATTTATATAAAATGAGGACCCTTGAACCTGAAAGGGAATTAAGTCATATTTGAGTACAAACTGAGAAAATGGCACAAACATAATATCATTTGTGTTGTCTGGAATGGTAATGCTGTATCTCGCAGTGACTCTTACGCATGCTTTGATCATCAAATTACTACAAAACTTTTACAGAATATAGAAATGAAAAATCTGTAGCAGGAAATTGACACAACTCAATTTTCAAGATTTTGTGACTTAACTCTCTTATAGTTCTAGGGTCCTCAAATGATCGCAAAAATATTTTTCTTAATTGTTAATTTCATAAATAATCAATAGAAACAATGAGATGTCTTAAGATTATGTCATGTCCTGTTGAAAACCCATTTTTTTAAAGTTAAAAATTACTTGTGTCAAGTCTAGTAGGAAGAACACAAGCATGTTCAATAATAGGCACTTTCTGCATCAGGCACCACTTTCGACTCTGTCATTTTCTATAGTTTGGTCTATCAGTGTATAGTAGATACTATGAATACAAGGTAACTGTTTTGAATCTTTTCATGTACACTCACTGATCATTATGATAAATCAGTTGAATTAAGAGCTTGGTCACAGGTACGAGCTGCTAACAAGCAGTGTTTAGTCCGTTTAAAAGGACCACGAGCAGTGAGTAAAGCGAGCAGCGAGGGCGTCGCGTGGTCCTATTAGATGGTTTAAACACTGCTCGTAGGCTGATCGTACGATTATTGTGACCAAGCTATAAGAAAAACCTGTTTTGCGATCATGGGGCTATTCGGAAACAATCGTTACACCACAAAATACACCTTAAGTCACTACACTACACCCTTATAATCTTTCTTTTAATTGATTTATCCAAATCCATCCAAGTAACGTCCATGTTCAACTGGAGCTTGCTAGAGATCTGAAAAATTCATGAAAAGGTATATAAATGTAAATATTTATAATGAAAAACAAATGTTTTGAGCCTAAGGGAAAGTTAACCTTGTCATTATTTTGTGAGATCATAAGGCATGTCAATTCCTGAAAATCAATCATGTTGATATGATAATACCCTACTTGCTCTCGTTCTGAGTTCCGATTCTGTAGATTTACCCCATTAACGGTGGAAGTATGTCAATTAAGGATATGGTCTATTATAGGTCTGTACAGTAATATTTATCACTTCTATTGCACTAGAATTAGGAGTGAATACTTATATCAATATGAATTATGCACAGTAAAGTATAAGAAAAAGCAATAATTTGAATATAATAGCATAATTCAAATATTATTTTTTAAATGTCCTATTGGCTTTGCACCATTTGACATGATTTAGCAGACGATCCCGTAAATACACTCTATATTTTGAAAATCTTCGGATTTGTTGTTGTTGTTGTTGTTGCAACGGATGATGTATATAGTTGTGTACAAAATGGTTAAACCGTTTGTTGTACGTCTTGCTTTGGTAAAGCTGTGTACACACAGTGCCCATTTAAAAATATATATGTAATAAAACAATCAATTATAGGTGTTTGTAGTCTTTAGTAAAAGGGTTCCTAAAGTTTTAGAAAAAGCAATTTGTCTATTTATATTGCACTAACACATAATGTCCCAAGTACATGCTTTTTTGACTCAATTTGTATAACAAGGAAGAAGTACCTTGCAGCTATTAGGGATGCACCATTAGACTTCTAGGCGGGGGCTGGAAAAAAATACTTGACTCATTATGTAAGAGAAAAAAAAACTTGACTCACACGAGGGAAAAAAATGTCCGATGAATGGGTATTTCAAAGTCGTTTTATTTCGTCTATTGTACTGGTGGCTGCCACAATTTGTAGTAAATAAATTTATCAAAGAATGAAAGTAGTAACCCCTTTTGTATTTAACCCTCGTCCTGCGCAGTGTTTTTGCCGCTACATAAAAACGTTGGATAGAAGAGGATCATACCTATCTATTAAGAGCAAAAAAATGTGCATAGGAGGTTCAGTTCCAAAATATTTTGGGAACCCATAGTTTTTGGAGTGCATGTTACATAAAATAGCTTAGGAGGACAAGAATTAAACACAAATATAAAAGTTTCTTTCAAATACATTTCGAACACTAGTATGTTAAGACAATAATTTAATGCAGTAAATAAGGGTTTATTTAATTTTGTTTTTAATTTGTGTTCAAATTTAAACTCCGCGAAGTAAGAGTAACCGTTTGCCAGTTTTTTGTTTTTGTTTTTGTCTGTTTGTTTGTTTGTTTTTAAACGTTAAATTTATAATTTACAATAGCGGGGATGAAATAAGGTGAATCAGTATGTTAAATGAAAATTCTTTAAACTTTACAAACACAGACAGTACCTAAACGTTTCTTTGATGGTGTTACTGCTTTGTTATAAATCACAACTTTACACTTAGCAGTTTAATATCACTTCACTATGTTCAACCTCTTACATTCACATCTTATCATTAAGAGAATATTTAAAATACATTTTGAGGCATGTTACTGTTTTGTATGATTTTAAACTGTGTAACCTGCTCTTACAATAACACTGTAAAAACAGTTTTAACATAGTAAAACAGCTTCACATGCAGCTTCACCATGCTTACCTCCAATCAAACTTAACTTATAATTAAAAGTGATTAAAATCAATGGTGATATTTCAAATGAAAATATAAAAATGATACATCTTTTGGCAAGACACGCAGTCTTGCCAAAAGATGTATCATTTTAACATATTATTGCATGAAGACATGACTTTGTGACTTATTCAAGTCTCAGAACTCTCTTTAGTTCATGTGCCGAGTGTTATCATTTTTACAGTGTAGAAATTATGTTTCAATCCCATCGTCTAGTTCTATAACATAAAATAACCATACGGTATAACACAATTAGAACTAATACTTGATCTTTCTTACTATGGACTTGGCCGCACTGCTGTGGATTTATAGGCTAGTAAAAATTTAAAAAAAAATGGTTAAACAAATTGCAAAAGTAACGATATTTACAGGAACATTTTAAACATATATATACAACAACATATTAAAAATCTACTAGGCGAAACAGCGATTAATTTGCATAAATAAAATGGCTGCCAAAACAGGGGGTGAAATTCAAAATTTGGTTAAATCATGTTAAAACAATTTCAACGTGTTCCTCTCATCACAAAGAATCAGAAAAATAATACTTTTACATATCTCCGAAATATGGTTATTGAGTTATTGCAATAGGTCCTAGTGGGCGACAAAAAATTCAACATTGTCCAATTTTCTTCGAAATAGTCTCAAAATGTTCCTTTCGCAAAAGTGTCTACATGAAGTAAAATATTAAAGTCTTTTAGACCAGTGGTCGCTATGGTATCAGGCAAAACAAAGTTCATATATACCATTACATTGGAATTTGAAACCCCAAGTTTACTTTGATCTGCAACCATAGCAATGGTACATCTGAGCCATTACTAAATACTACTTCGTGTGGATAGTTTTGCAAGAGAAACAATTTGAGACCATTTAAAAAAAATCTGAAATCTTTTTCTCCCATTGGGCATATCACGTGATCCCTAATATGACCTTTACGTTTTTGGATATAACTCATTAACCATACATCGGAGATGGTTAAAAGTATACCTTTTCTGATTCTTTATGATTAGTGGAACACAATAGAATAGGTTTTAACACGATTTAACCAATTTCGAGATGTTACCCCCTGTTTTGGCAGCCATTTTGTTTTATGCAAATCAATCACTGTTCCAGCAAGTATATTTTTCTAGATTTGTGGTGTGTTGTTGTATGTAATTGTCTGATATTATCCTGAAAATATCATTACTTTTGAAATTTGTTTGACCCATGGCCATAATTTTCATTAATTTTCTTAGCCTATTAGTACCTGACAAGATAGAGATTAAATTTATCATCATTTAGCCACACTTTAAGGCTATGACGTATGAACCATTCGTTTTCTGAGTGAACGATGGAAAGTCGTATTATTTTACTATCAATTTTATACTCACGATAACAATTACCCCCCCATATTTAGGCAATTTTTAGCTGCCTCTGCTGCCTTAGGCTTTCTGTTGTCTTTGCAAAGGATACACGGCACAGGATTCTTAACTGAAACGACAAAGGTTTGTGAAAGTTACATTATCTGCTCTAGACATTACAGGAAGTGATCAGGAGCTTATGGGCTACTAAATATTTGGTGCAACAAGTCTTTGTTATCTTATAATCTGATATATAATTGTATATAACTCATCCATAGATTCTAGTCACTTGATTGGTAAGATTGTAACACGTGACCATTTGTCATTTTACTATCACTGTCATCCATTTGATAGTATATGATATGACCGGTGATAAAGTTGAAAATCCGCCATTTTGTTTTTGCTCATGTATAGGGATTTTACATACAAAAAAGGTAGTCAGTGAAGAAAAAAAATATTTCAAATTCGATCGAGTTGAAATGTGGTGGAAAGATGGAAACAGTAATAAAGTTTATTCTGAAGTTTACAGATTTGAAATCAGTTAAATATTTGTTGAGTTAGAATGTTTTAAAACGTTGGGAAATATCAAGGAAAACATACAGTTCTGGAATGTGTGTGCCACGTAATGTAGTTTTAACTAAACGATGAACAACGAATCTAGTGTTGCATAACATATATTTTATACTTTCATCCCGCCGATGGAGGTGATGGTGGTTCCCCTCTCTTGGGTTTGTCCATGGTTTGAGAAGAGGAGGTAGTTTGGGGTTGTACGAAACGTTGTGACCAAGAGCTACATTGCAAGGATGATTTTTATTGGATTCATTCGAATCGATCAAAACATCTTTGCTGAGCTCCTGCTCAGAGACACTTTTCGAATTACCAAAACCCTAAGTTGTGTGTGTGTGTTTTTTTTAAACAATTTGTATAGTATAAGAAATGGTTCATTTGACTTGATTGACTTCATTTGATTGAAAAAGAGGACTTAAAATAAAATATTTACAGTCATAACAGTCACGAGCTTCTTATGTTAATCGTTAATAATACATTTTATGGACAGAGGGAAAGACAACAGTGACGTGAGACGTGAACACATATGATGATGGCTTAGTGCATGGATGAAGTTTGGAAAGTTGCTTTTGGTAACCTTGGCTAATTTTATAGTAGGACACCGGTTTGACAGAGAAGAACTCAGCTAACGCTCTTTTTTTTTCTATTGCGAGAACGAGCAGGTTATTTTATCCTTTTATGCCTCCTTCTTATGAACCTATCTCCAGCTCCTTGTGATCCGACCCATCACAATCTGACTATCTTCTCCTATCCTCTTCGACTACCTCATCTATCTGTCGATTCTTTGAGGCATCTAAGTCTGCCAACAATTTTTGGAGCTACAGCTACTACAGCGGAATTCATCCTTGGTCGAATCTTTGGCATTTGGGATATAAAATTTGGACACCCGAATATATCCTGCTCAAATCAGTGCGAAATTGGTGCGCAAAACGTACATTGTAGGTGCCGAGCACGGGCCGACTCAGTACAGTGAGCATAAGTTCTTGGTGCTCAATGAACTATTGAACTGGTCAATGACAGAGTAGACACGGAGCACGTACGTTCAACGTGCGGAGCACGCACGTGTATCGTGTGTCATCGGTAGAAGACGTGACTGCTGCAAAAAATACCAGATTCAGAAATTCGTGCGTTGCACGTACGATGGTCGTACGATGCTAGTGCGTCCATCGTACGTGTGGTAAAAACGCAAAGAAAGTTCCTCATTAACTAAAAATGCTACGTCGTGTATGCATGTTCCAAAATCAGTACCGAGTTGGTACCGATTTAGAGTATAAACATTTATTTAGAATTCGGGTAATGTGCAAGATAACCCCGCAGGAAAAAGAGGGCATAATGTATCTATTGGAGTTGAGGTCTTACCAGCGGTTTTTATTTTACTTCTTACAGTATAAAAGCAAAATATATTTGATTACATATTTTCTTTAACACTTAAGTGGTCAAGGGGCCCCCCATATGGACCCAACATTTGGTTTTTGCGCGTCAGCGCATAAAAGACGAAGTAATTTTTCATCGCTAGCTCTTCTATGTAATTGTTTAACTTTACCATAACCTTTTTAAATACTTAGTGGCAAAACAATTCAAATCGACCCACCCATGTCCATACTAATTAGAATAAATGAGCATTTTCGAGGGCGCTCTTCAAATCTGTTTTGCCCATAAAAATCGTAACCGAACAACTTTTTTCAAATTTTATTTCAGGAATGTATTTGTACTTACATACTACAAATATGAGCCAAATTTCATGGAAAAATTCCATTTGGAAGTGAGTTTTCATATTTTTGGCGGGAAAATGTTGACACGACACGGCAAAATTTGTTTTGACCGCCATTTTGAAACGGTTTGTCCGATGTTTTCTTTGTTTTAGTTATTTTGAAGTACTTTACCTGTGACCAGAGTTTCAACGTAAAATTCCTTCGCGAAAGTGCTTTTTCGGTTGTGGAGGACCTTGACCACTGAAGTGTTAATGATTTTTTTTTTTCACATCATTAAATAAAAAATAGAAATTTCCTGTAAAATAGCATTTCAAGTCATTTTTAATTATTTTAAAATATTAAACTACTCTAAAGACTACTTACGTTTACAGCACGGTTCACATATCTCTAAAAGGAGAAAGAATAAACATAACCATAGTAAATAGTTCCGTGTGTGTTCTATACACTATAAAAACAATCTAATTTGAAACTAAGACTTGTAATCTTAGATTAGAGGGTGATAGTATGGGAAACTGTGATTTTATGGAGAAAGAGGCGTAAAGTAGGGTAAATACCCTGTGCAATCACATAATTTACGTGGAATTGTCCGTCACTTTAGGCCTTTCTGTAAAAAAAAAATAATGGATTTCTATAAGATTCCCTGGTCAATTATAAACATTCAGTTTGGAAACTTCTCGTGCTATAACCATTACCTGGGGAGCAAAACAGGTTTACTTTCAACGAGAAATTATATCTAGATGGGTGCTATGGACCATAATTAACATCAATAGGGTGGACACAAAATCAGTATGTTACTGGGGGGGTACTCAGATTTCGGTTGGGTACGGACGCGCGGCCAGAATTTTCGACTACCACCCGTTTTGTAAACCTGAGGAAGCAAAAAAATGCTACCCATATGTAAACCAATTTGACTTTAACAACCGTTATTTAGACCATTCAATGCATTTTTACAATGTAAATTGCACTTCAAAAGCCCGATTTGGCAACTGATATGTAAACCAAAGGGAAAATTGGTCAAAAAATGTTCATTTTTGAAAAATGCAACCGTTATGTAAACCATTTTTCAAATTTTTGAGGGGCCTTTGGTAAACCTGGGAGGTTAAAAATGCATTGGTTCTCGGCCGCGCGTCCGTACACCCACCTTTCCACTAATTCCCCCCCCCCCCCCGGGACATGGGACCCGGGGTAAAAGTCATTACAGGGGGCAGATTTGAAAATTGGTTAAATATTGTTGAAAACCATTCTAACATGTTCTTCTCATCATAACAAACCAGGAAAAGTATACTTTGACTCATCTCTGATGAAAGCTTCAAGAGTATATATCCAAAAACATGAAAAGTCAAACCAAGAGTCATGCGATGGTTCAAGTCATCGTAACACGATACGCCAACGATATCCAAATTTAGGTGTGTTTTATGTACCCGATTGGAGGTTACAAAGTCTTAAAATTTACGTTTTTTTAAAATTATGTAATGAAATGAAAAATTGTTATTCACCACTGTCAAAAATAGGCTTATCTTATTGAAAAACTCTAAATACTTTCATCCACATCTTTAGTTTCTATTTGCACTAACCCCCTTGTGATTATAGGGGTTCGAAGTCCAAACTATCCGACAGGTTACGTCGAGAAAAAAAAATCTAGCAACCGAGTTGTCCTGATATTCTCCCGGTATATAATACCCGGGAAATGAAAATTAAATTGCTCATTAAAAGCTCATTTGCATAGGTTCTGCTGCCTGACTGAAAGGCTTCATACAAACCTTTGACGCTTGAGTAATTAACATCAAAAACATATATCACGTACCTTAATTATATTCTTAAACAAATTCACAAAAAAACCCCAGAAAGTTGTTTTATTTCACACCACGCAACGATTCATTATAAGGGTTAGATAATGATAGAAAACTGCTTGCAAATTGCACAAACCCTAAGAGGTCTTACTACAAGATATCTTTGAGCAAGGTAGGTTGCCCACATTGATTCCTAAAATCACAACATCTTTTTGTGTGCTTATAAATCGTGAAAATTTATGACATGATATTTTGCGTTTGGTATAGCCGATATTGTTTTCAATATTTTTGACAGCTTTTAAAGTCTATGAATGTGTATCTTTTCTTCACATGTCCGATTTAAGTCCCCTCTGGTCATTAACGACATGTATGTCTATTTTCATAGATCGTTGATACACCTTCTTCCCTGCTTTCCATGTCTCTAACAACACAACATTCCTTTTGGTTGTCATACTTCACTTCTTCATCAATTAGGCTCATACTTCATTGTCAATTATTAGGCGTCAATGATGTGTAGATCCTTTCAACATTTTTGTTTTATGCTTCACCATAGGGATTTTCGTTGTGAAGAAGGAAACTGATACTTGCTGACAAAATTAACAATATCACTGCTTTGCGTCGATGGATTTTCTTGAAATTTTCAACAATGATGAACAAAGGTATGGTCTTTAAAGTGATACAAGTTTTATGAAGCTTGTCTGAAAACCTTTTGAGAAAATCAGCTCTATTCTCATGCACAATGTTTATTGGGACACCATGTAGAAACATTTTGAAAGAATTGATTTTGTTGCAACCCTCAAAGTCATTTCAACATATTATTTAGAAAGTCTGGTGAGTTTTGAATACTGTATTAAAATTATTTTAATCTATTTTGACAAAAACAGAGTATTTGATGGCCATTTTTGATCACATCTTCGGTGCCATTTTGAGTTTAAAACATGTAACTGACACAATTTGAAAATGAGTGATTCTGTTGTAACCCAACCTGCTCATTTCTATTGCTTGGCTATAATTATTATACATTAATTTGCTATTTTAATCAATTTTAAAGAAAATTGAATTTTTGGTAATGACCAAAAAACCAAACAATGCACTTAAAGGGGAAGCGTGCACCAAAGCAACAAAAATAATAACTGGCGATACTGCTTTAATAAGTATTTCTAAAGTTCAAGACAGATGTACATTGTCTTAGATTTATATCAAGAGTAATCCATAAAATTGGCACTGTTGTGCGCATTGCACGATTAGAAATTGTTTTCTTTGTTTTGTTGGTACCATAATCTGAAGCATTCCTAGTTTAATACTTGTGAACTTTTTTTTTGACTTTTTTCCCCTCGAAATTGAGCCCGGTGAATGTAAAGAAAAAATATATAAAGACTCTTCACCAGGCCCTGCTCCTACTCTACTACATTCTTCCTATAACATAATAGCTTAAATAGAATAACAAGTTTTAAAGCGTTAACGTTATTGAAGTTCAATGTTGCGTAACTTGAAATAGAAAAAATAATCGAGAATAATGTTTATATATTCATAAACTATGGTATCTTGTCCCAAAAATGTTCGACATACTTACAAGACACATACAAGTGTTCGTAATATTCATACAAATTACAGATACTACAAGAGCCTGATGGCAACATTTGCAAACTTTGGCAAATACTAGTGAACTTGGTTATTTTTAAAGAGATAGTTTCAGCTAAAAATATACTTGGGAGGGCTTTTGTTTGATGTGCATAAAAATACCTACTTTCATAAGTATCATATGTTTGAAACATTGTGTTTTTTAACATTGATCCTCTGTGAGCTCTATACTCACATAAAATGTTTCCCATAGCCCACTTTTGTAATTTAATTAGTACTTAATTTAAATAGGTTTTACATGTATTACCCCAAATGGGAATACTGCAATTAATGTAAGGCAATAAAAGAGTACAATATAAAGAATGTAAAAATACTCTGATACATGTTTTAGTTTAGTAAGGGACGGTTCCTAATTCATGACGGAAAGTCTTACGACATACGAAAGGGCTTGACGCAAGAGCCATGACGAAATGTATTTTGAGTCATGACACAAAAATATTAGGAAAAACGCATAACTACCTTCTTTGAAGTAGTCTTTGTAATAATAGAGGCCCGTGCGGAATTTTCCTGCATCATTCAATACACTAAAATATATCTATCTTTGAATCATGACTCAATTTTTTTCTGCATCATGATGCAAGGCAATTGCGTCAAGCCCTTTTGTATGACTCAAAATCTTTCGTCATGAATTGGGAACCGTGCCTTGAGATGGTCTTGGATATTGTGTAAATATGTTTTTCCAAGTCACGTTTTCGTCAATAATAACTCCCATAGCCAGATTTTTTTGCAAGGGGTGCGGATTTTTAGAAAGTGGACCTTTTGGAAACTAAATTTAGTGGTTTTGACAACGTGACAAAAAAGAGGTTTAGCAATTTTGCAAGCATTTTGAGGAGTATTTTATATAAAAACAACCTACGTTTACGTATTTTGGTGCTTCCTTTGGTGGACATTTAGGGACATTTTATGGACTTTTTTAGTCTTTTCTCTTATCTATTTTCCTTTTAACAAAATGAAGGGTCATTCATTTAAGCATACTTGGATAGATACTTGTTATTTTTAATTAGAGTTAAGGATATGATAATTGCAATGATTATTTCATACATTTTAGGCAAACTTTCAAAACAAGGGAAAATTAAAATACCTTCTTTGGTCTTGCCCCTCCACGAGTTACAATCTGAAAGTGCGATCAAACTTATCATCACACCAAGCGCAAAGATAAGTGCCAACTTCATGTTTCTGAAAAAAATAACATTAAATAACGGGGTACTTTTGTACATATGTTCATGCAAAGAAATTCAAAAATCCCAAAAAGAGTTAAAACAACAATTATTTATTCAATTATTTATTTCAACAAGGAATAACGTAACATTCATACGCTGGAACTTTTTTCTAACACACATATGAGGTACCAGTTGACCAGCTGACTAAAACAGATGCGTGACAACAAACAGATTAAAAAGCAAATTCTTGACCAAAAACTTGTTGAAAAATGCTCGAATATTTTCACTTATATCTTAAATTCTTAAATTTGCAACTAGTCAAAACCCTTAGCAGTGAGACATTTTTCACATGGCCAAGAGATAAACTTTATGATAATGAGTCACTCACAGCTTTACAACAGCCAATCACAAGCGCTAGTTAAAAAGTTAACCAAGCAGATAATTGTTAATAAGAAAATTGTACCGCTATCCGCTACACTGAACTCGCATAAAGAATGGGGTCAGTCATAATCGTTAATAGCTATGAATAATTAATAGCTTTTTTATTTGACCATGTGAGCAGTTTTTTCAGTCATACGTTTGTTACTCGGTATGTGAAAAGTATTATCTAATCAGAAATTTTGAATTTTTTCTAACCGTGCATTTGTATTCATTCAAAAATGTCACAAACGTTACCAAAAAGTTACACCAAAATGTCACAAACGTTACTAGACGTTACCAAACAAAACATTACATTAAAAGAAATCCTGTCGATAGAATTTCCTACCACTTTTATGAACTATTCTGTAAATATGTTACCAATCATCCGTGAAAAGCGCAATTAAAATTTCGCTAATATGTCAGAGAAATTTTACTTTAAAGTCATTTAGAGCAAGAAACTATTTTCGTGTGTGGTCACAAACGTTACCGAACGTTTCATGAACTTTATGCAGTATTTTGGCAATTATTTTAATCTTTAAACACCTGCATGCCTTGATCCCACCAGTGAGCACCATTATCAACAACAACCTTGTTGATATAATGTTTATGGTAGGTTCTGTGGTCATTTAAAAGTGAAATTTTCCCATTTTTCGGTCACAAACGTTACTTTGGAATCACCCTATATGTATTTCTTGTGAATAAATGTTGTATTTCCATGCGCCATCTTATTTTAAGATCAACCTTGATTTAAATATAACACAAGGAAGGCGAAA
The DNA here is from genome assembly GCA_000969725.1 of Ophiothrix spiculata. Lineage (NCBI taxonomy): Eukaryota > Metazoa > Echinodermata > Ophiuroidea > Amphilepidida > Ophiotrichidae > Ophiothrix > Ophiothrix spiculata. The sequence goes on from JXSR01S003278.1 coordinate 50,274, forward strand.
GTGACGAGTTCGGAAAATTCGATTTTTAGTGCCATTTTATTTCACCATGAAATAAAGACATACAATCCCGGCATACAGTGCAAATATTACATGAAAATACATTAAAGAACACATTTCAAAACAGAGATAAAGAATTAAATTTAGCAGAAATCAAGATAACAAATAAAAAATTGGGCATAGCTCCGCAAAAATTTATAAACAGTCAATCAGGATAAAAAACAAAGTCCAATTAAAAACCAAATTTAAAAAAAATTACATTTTGCAGAAATCAAGATAACAAATAAAAAATAGGGCATAGCTCCGCGGAAATTTATAAACAGTCGATCAGGATAAAAAAAACCAAAGTGCGATTTAAAAAAAATCAAAACAGAGAAAACAATTAAATTGTACAGGAATCAAGATAACAAACAAAACAATGGGCATGACTCCGTCGAAATTTATAAACAGTTAATTAGGATAAAAAGCAAAATCGAAATTAAAGGGGCATTTGACAACTTCAACATCATCTCCAATTTTTTTAAAAAAAGATCGAGTTTTTTGTTTGTTTAGATGAGTTATTGTGCGAAAGGAATGTGTGACAAATTTTATGGGCATCTTCAAATTCATTTCCAGAGAAAAAACATATTTTCATTCATTATCTATTTATCGGAGTCGACACCAATATATATATAAGGTTGTTGAATTCTGCACCATCTCCTGTAATCCTTTGCCATAATGATTATAGAAAGATGTTTGCTATTTAAATCGATCCACCGGGTATTTTAAAGGTGTTATAACTTCAACAAACTGTAAAATCATGATTTTCATGCACACTATGATGTGAAAATATAAATTAGCTTCATCCTTAGTGTTGATCTTCTTCATTTTCCTCGGA
>JXSR01S003278.1:67496-78449 GCA_000969725.1 Ophiothrix spiculata
TATTAATTAAAAATATGCCTAATTTGCCATATTTTTTTAAATGAATTAAAGATATGTATCTTGACAATGTCTGTGTCAAATTTGATGATGATTGAGTGCTCCTAAGTACCCGTTGCTAAGGAGATTTTGTGTATAGTTGAATAGTAATAAATACAATTGATGCTTTCACAAACTCAAACTTTAAACCCTGTTTTCTCCAATTGTTATTTTTGAAAAGTGATCAACACGCTCTTACTAAAACAGCCATATCTTCGGAACAGATTGTTTTATCGAAATGTTTGAGGTACCAAATTACTTGTGAAACTCTAAGCTTTCACATGATGCCAAAAACACAATTTTGATGTCGGAACCAAAGTCCCCCCTTTCGGTGTGAGTCATCACATATACAGATCTGTGTATCTCTAGCTCTAGCTTTAGTGGCCAGATGGCAGAACATACGCGAAAGCCTAAAATAGTTGTCGTACCAAAATCATTAAGACAGATGTGTCGTCAACCCCAGTGAACCTATTTTTTGGTGAAAACTTTGGTACGTAGTCAATTTCATTAAATTAGACAAACATAATATATTATGTCAACCTCGGTACACCCAAACTTGGTTATGTGGGCAAAGAACAAATATTATGAACAAAAAATATAAAACTTGCATTTGCTGATGCCGATGTTTACATCAAGTCAAGAACAAGAAAGTAAAACAATTTGCTTAAGTTAATTCTTTCAAAATAAAAGATGACGATATTGCCATTTTTCACAAAGAATTATAAGTGTGTATCACATAATACAGAGCACTAATCAAGAAATAAATATGTGTGCTACGTAAATGTATTGGTTTTCTAAAACGTTTACATTTCCTTTTGGGTTTTAAATTCCACCGGAATCATGGGGGAGTCTCAAAGAAGAGATTACATAATTTTCAAGAGTATGTATAAAGAATTACATTAAATTCCTAAGGGATTATGTTTAAAGGGAGCTTAACGGGTCCCTTTGACTTCAAAGGGACAATTTGGAGAGGATCCCTTACATATTAATGAGATTTGTATCTGTGGTATATTTATGTATATGGCCCATGAAGTCAGACATTTCTATGGCAATTGAAACTCATGTGGCTGCATTAGGATTAATTTTTCGTTTGGAGGTCTTAACATTGCAAGAGAAAGCCTAACAAATAATATTTCACCAGTAAAAGGTTCTTTCACTTGTAAGAAGATATACAGGCACCAAAATTAAAGCCAGGGGCATTATTTCGTTACTTTTTTTATAACATTTTCATTCAGGATTATTCTTATGTCTGACGCAGTTGTTGAATTTGGCGTACTTATTCATTGTTACTGAAGTGAAACTTGTGCGATGTCTATGGAGTTAACCAATATTTCCAAAATATGTTATGTTTCCACTCTGAATCATTAATGTTTTCATACAATAAAGTTGGAAGACACAAATATACACACTATATCCAAGAAAGGGGTTGATACAAAAAATAATTTAGCTGAAAAGAAAATTTTGGTAGACTTCGTTATTCACCCCCAATGCAATGTTTCACGCCAGGAGGTAACATCTACCAGCCTCAATTAACTAATAAGAAGACAGGATTCTAGTCCGTGACATCAATGGTTCAAAAAGAATATTTAAATGTTATCCTAGATTTGAAAATGGTGAACTATTTGCACCCCACTGTATATCTGGCGTTTTCTAGATGTATAGTATTTTCAATAATTGGTTTTACTGTGATTTCTATCGGCTAGATCTTATCGTGGTAAGCCTTCGTATAATAATAACATTTTGGAGAACGTTTGTTTTCAGAATACCAATTTAGGTTTACATCGTGGTTAAAAAAGCCTATACACCATGAGATAAACTCAAAATATGAATGTCTAAAAACTACGAGAATGACAAAGTATATTTGATCCGTGATCAAAACACAGCACTTTATTTTATAATGATTGCTCATTACATCGTGCGATAAGAGATTTTGCTGATTATTTTTCACTTTATGATTTCATCATTTGGCGAAAAATAAACTTTTAATTAACGTTTGAAATTTGACAATGCGCTAATAAACATCCTTTTTGAAAAAATAGTTCTACATTCTACGTAAAATAATGCATTCGCTGCTTAATGATACCTTGACAATTCATGAAATTCATTTTAGCTTAATGATGCTTAAAAAATGACAAAACATAGATACCATCTATTAACGAAACTATTAAACAATAACTCCCATGAGATGCGTGTTTGAACTTGATTTAAGCTACCTGCATTAAGGCAAACAATACTGATTAATATGTTTTTGTATTCTATTTTGTCATATATGTGTTTGATAAATAAGCATTTAAGGGGGGAGGGGAGGAAATGTTTGCCCATAAAACCACCCGGAGTAACATTTTCAAAATTTTATTTCAGCAACGTCAATGTAATTATGATCTCCTAATTCGAGCCCAAATTTATTCAAAAGTTCTTTAGGGAAGTGGGTTTTTCAAATTTTGGCCAAAATCGAGATGTCGTGTGACGAAAATCGGTTATTTGCCCGCCATTTTGAAACGGTACGTATATTTTTATTATTATTCTTAAATGAAGAGTTTACTTGCAAAATGGATACAAGAAAAGGGCAAAAACTGCTAGGACATCAAAATGAGTTGCAAAATGTGTTGCAAAATTCCTGATAATGATTTTAGTACGAATGATCTGTACGAATGTTTGTTAAATATGGATGCAATTTACAAACTTTAAACACCTTCTTTATCTTATGAGGTTTTTAAATTCATGATATACATTTCGCATGTTTAGCTTGTAAATACTCAATGTCATATTTTAACTTTTAGTTTTGTTAAAACATCTGTAAATACATTGTCAATTTTTTCTATATTTAATTATTTAATTTTCATGTAAATGTCTGACATATTTTTAGTTATGTTCTGCTATCTTTTATAATGTATTAATTATGTATTATATGAGTGTTGTTTTTATTTTAATTTAATGTTAATGCACCCACGGACATGTGGAAGATCAATATGTAATTGTTGAACATGTTTTACCGTGATGAAATAAAGATATTATTATTATTATTATTATTATTATGTATCTTTAAAAATAAAGTATAATTTAGATATTTCATCAACTAGTTTCTTATTAAATGATTAGTTATTGTTGCTGAAAATGGGTTTAAGCCATTTTGTTAGGGAAACTCAAATTTCAACTTAGAAAAATGTTTGCAAAATTTCTTGTTCAAATCTTCATTAGGCTATGATGTACTTTATAAATACCAAATTTCAACATCAGGTCATGTTTAATAAAATATGACCATATATTGGCATTTATTGCCCTTTTATGGACATTGTATGACCATATGTGGGCATAAAAGTAAAATTTTAACCGTCTTAACGAAATTTTTTCAACGCATTTTTTGCAAAGATGATGCACACGTTGAAGGTCTATAAGAATCTATAAAAAAACTCATTTTTGACAAAAAAAATTGTCTCTATTAAAGCCGTTTTGCAATAACAAATATGGTTGGAATAAGTGTACCTACATATGGTGTAAACATTATTAAAATGTCGGGCGGGAAAGTGTGTTTATAAGGGGAGGGGTTACTATGGAACCCCCGCCTAACAGAAAAGTGGGTACCTTATGTAGTTAAAGCACTATAAATGAATATGTTTCTATCGTCTTTGTATAGCTTTTAGTGCTTAAGTCCTATGCAAATATAGCTTAAAAAGAGGGTTCTTTTTTCGATCTAGAAACATATAAGAAAATCTTGGTTCTCTTTATTTTTTTTGTTGACGTCATCTGTCGGATAAAGTCGGAATTTGAATTCCTAGAATCACAAAGGGGTTAATGCATAAAGAAGATAGAGATGTGGATATTTAGAGGGTGCTTTTTCAATAAGATATATGTTTATATTTGACTGTGTGTTTGTTTTTTATTTGGCAAATCGATAAACACAATCACAGAAATAGACACAATATCATAAATCGATAGCTATATACAAAAATAAACACAAAAGTAGCAAATGATACTCAAAATTAGACAGCCAAATAAATCTTCGTTCTATTACATTTTAAAGAAAATTGCCAATTTTAAGCCTTTAAAATCGTGCGGTCATATCTACTTACCTGCCGCTTGTTTTCCACATTACATATCTATTTTCTGACTCAGTCTGCTAGATGGCACACGAATCCTCCAATTTATGGCATTTTATAAATATATCTTTAAAATTAGTAAGAATTTATCTCATAAAATTGATTTAAGAAATTCAATCTATTGCCTTAAAAAGCATGATTTATTGTAAAAGAAAAAAATCTAATAACGCTTTCATTTTCGTGTTTGTATCAAAATGTGAAATCTTCCTAGTTTGTCCTTATCGGACCAAGAACCAAAAAGTCTTACTTACTGCTTGTTTTATCAAACAAATAGGCCAAAAATTGTATGTGAACTTAAAGAAAAAAGTTCACGTTTTCTTTTCAAAGAGTAGCTAAAATGTAGAACTGTAGAACCGTAGAATTCAGAACCGTGGATTTAGAGTAAAAAGTATTGACCAAATATTGAAAATAAACATTTGCCAAGTAACTTAAATGATTGTTTTCTAAAACTGTAGCGGTTGGAAAATCTGAACTTTACGTACCAAATATTAAATAAAATCCACGGATATGAAACCTAACCTGAAATAGAGTTATATTTCATTCGCGAAATTAGCACCTCATAGCTGAATTAATCAGCCCCAGACAACGTGAATTTGATATTTATAAATCAATAATTATTGCTAAAACACCAAGGAACTATATTTTATATTCATATGTATTTTATCTGTAGATTATATTGGTCGTGCCACTATTGGGGATATGGAACATAACACTCGTAGTTCAATGTAGATGTGTACCGTACCAGAAGTTTAATTAATACCTATTGCAAACAAATGTTGTATCATCCTCTGGGAAACATATTAGTGTCTCTCAAATGCAAATAAAAAAAATCTTGTTCAATTCTTCATTAGGCTATGAATACCAAATTTCAACATCAGGTCATGTTTAATAAAAAAGAGTATTTTGGTCCGACGATCTGGTGATGCAATGAGACTTTTGTATCGAGATAAAACAAATATTATAGATCATGTATAGATTGACGGATGTGATGATGACTTTCAACAAAATACTTTACAATTTCATAGTGGATACTTTTTTAAGTTGGCTAAGCAAGATTAAGTCTTTGGGAACTCGAAATTAAATTGAAAGCGAATAGTAATACGCATTGGTTTTCCGTACGCACTGCACATAAATACGTTGAAACAGATATCAGTTTTAATTAATTGGTATAAAAACATGTGAATGTTTGAATGTTAAAACTAATGAATAGAACAAACAAAGAAACATTGTATAAGAAATAAACAAAACTTACATTTTCAGATGTTGACGGTCACGGCGAGTGAAACGCAAGAAAGTTAATCAAAAGACTCAACTTGAGCAATAAAGACTATAAAATTGCAGTTTTGCATACACAATTTAGGATGTGTCACATATAACAGCAAAGACGGTTGTGTGTGATATCAGCGATATGAAACCTGTATGTTTTAGATGGCCAGATGGCACAACCTACGTAAAAACTTAAAATAACTCCGAATTTTAGCACCATTAATGGAAACCTTTAAGCTATTCGAATTATTACATTGCATTAGCTCTGTATTAACTATTCTATTTTTGAAGTAAATTCTAACACTGAATTCAGTAAAGCCATATTGTTAATATTGTATCACTGTGTTATATCTTTAAAAATTCAAATTTTGATTTCATTAAACGAAATGTGTGACAAAATATTAAACTTACAATAACTGTGAAACATTTAAATGTGAACGTAGAATGAAAGAGATATGTATTTTTGCTGCATCTAAACGTACCGACATCAACAATTAAAACAAACCCTGCTAATCATAGCTCATCTGTATAAATATAAAACTTGTTCTAACATATGAATGAAAGTGTTGCACACACACAAGAAAAAAGATTGGCTAGCTTCAAACTATTATAATAACCACACATAAATGATGTAAGGGCTAGAAATAATAATATATACTATAATCTGGAGAAATATAGCATATTAGATATGTAGTACTAAAAATTTGGTAACGATTATTGGTAGACAAGTCCAGAAGGACAGACTTGCATGGTTAGCTCAATCAACTCTAAACAATGACTTGATCACAAATTTGTTTGATCCGTTGCTTCTCTCGCGACTCATGATCGATGTCAATTTTATAGATTTTGATTGATAGCACAAAGCATGTGAACGGGACTACTGCCATGAACCAAGCCAATCATTATTCGGAGATAGCAAAATCTAAAGAATAGTTTTCTTGACTTGTCTTATGCAAATCTCATTAATGAATCAAGTTATTTGACAAAGTTTAATCTTATTCAAATGTTGGTAATGCAACGTGTAAAATGCATTTAGTATTTCGAATCATTGTAGGCATTTTAGGTAGAATTATACAGCCATATTACAGTAATGCTATCTTCATAAAAAGCAAAGATATGAATGACTATAACTATGTATGACAAGACAAGAAAGGGCTACACCAACGTTCAGAACAGGAAATCAGACGTCAGACACAACTCAGACACCACTCGCTGAGGACGTGGGAGGGTTTCTCCGAAATGATTCGACACAAAAACAAGACTGCTGTTGAAATGTTTTAAATTATAAACACAACACCAAAAGTAAGTCCCCCTCTAAACATGACGTCCTAATATCGTAAGGTAGAATATTTTACCAAAACATTATACCTAAGGATACTTCTATGACTGTTACCAAAGCGCTGTGTGAAAATGAAAGATATTCATGACTTCCTTGCTGAATAAGCTCAAATGGAAGACAAAAACTGCTCTATTCAAAAATCACAAAATCACATTATTGAGTCTGCAGTTCAGAAACTTGTGTATTACCAAGCCTGTTAAGGTCCTCATCCTGGACATCGTCTTCTCGTGGTGTTGATCAGCCTGGAGATACGCTGCTGTGCAATGGCATCTCACTGAAACATCAGATGATTGGACAGGGTATGCAGGTTGCTATTGCAATTGGCATTGATGTGGGATACACAGATCTCTTCATCTGGTCCAACAAGTGCTCTTTAAAATGGATTAAGATCAGATAAATTTGCCTTGCCACACCATCCATTCGATCGCTTCCACAGCAAGAAGTGCATTAGCTTGTCTCCATCTGTGTGGTCGAGCATTGTCATCCATCAAGACAAATATTGCACCATGGGCTGTAGAAAGTGGTAAAAAATGCGGACGCAACACTTCGTCAACATATCGTTGTGATCTGAGTTTGTCACTAATTTTGTACAAGGATTGGAGCTGACCACCTCACCAAGCTTTGCCAAGAAGGGATATGCATGGCAATGAATTGATTACACATAACAGTGATGTTCACTTTGTGAGAATTTTAAAGTGCACTCAGCCACAAGGTGCTTTCCCATGAATAATCTTTTGTGACTTTTGAGTAGGGCGTTTTTTGTCTTCCAGATGGGCTCATTCAGCCATGAAGTCATGAATATCTTTCATTTTCACACAACACTTTGGTAACAGTCATAGAAATATTCTTAGGTATAATTAATTGGTAAAATGTTTTACCTTACGATGTTAGGTCGTCATGTTGAGAGGGGGACTTACTTTCGGTGTTGTGTTTATTTTCATATATAGCCATTGTTTGATAATAGTAATACCTTCAAAAAGCAGTGAAATCCATTTTAGCTTAGTCCTTTGCGGGGACTCGAACCATGGATTATGGCGGGGGTTAGTCATGCATTACGAAGCGAGAGATCCACCGCTGAGCTATCAAGTCAACTAAAATCTAACAATAAACATTAGAATGCCGTATTTTTCTTTTGTTTACATAAAAATTGCAATTTTTGCCTCATTGGAATGCTCAATTTGTAAGTTAATTATGCGAATGCGTATATCAGACAAAATGTAGATAATGTAGATACTAAAAACAGGCAATTCGCAGCTCAAACAGGGCAAACTCAGAATTGTAATTCACGTCCGGATTTTCGGGCAAAACAACGCGGGTTTGTTACATTATCATTCAAAATCAACTCAGCATATTTATAAAATATTGTTTGTAATTCAATAAGAAGTATCAAGCCTATTATATAATGTGTCAAAATTTAAAACCAGTCGAAATGTTTGAACATCATGATATTATGAGGTTTCGACGAAAAAGGGTCAACTTTTTCGAAGTAGTCTTTAGGCGTCATTTTGACCTTTATAATGGACGTAAAATCACTAGTAAAGTTCCATGTATAAACGTATAAACTAGAGACTCTATTCAATATGTACGCCAAAATTGTGATATTCTGGTAGGTGTAAGTAGGTAAAACTAGCAGTAAATATGACATTCAGCCGAGTGAGACGTTTTTAGGATCCGTAGCCTTAAGTACTGTTTTATATGCAGCTTTCGAAATATGAAGCAATATTAGTTGTTCTCTACAGTATCAATACGAAAAATTCGATTTTTTTTTGTGAGAATCCAGCAATGAAATAATGTGTAACAGGACAAGAAAGAGTAAACTCTAAAGCAACTTCTCACATACCATATGTAAACATAAGTGATAGAGCTTGGGCTGCACGGCTTATTTTAAAGATATCATTTAAGATTCATACACAGTCATAAAGTACAAATGTTTATGTAATTTGGTAGCTAAGATAAGCCACTAAACATTACTAATTTTTTTTTAACTGTTTTACAATTGGTCAAAGTTTTGTCATTTTGAAGCGACTTTTAAAAGAAATACGCTTTCATATCAAAATCATTAAGAAAGATATTTTCTCAACCTTGGCAAACCCAAACTTGGTTAAGTGGGCAAAAGACAAATATTATAAACAAAAAATACAACACTTACATTTCCTGATTCCGATGTACACGAAAAGCCGAGAACAAGAAAGTAACACAATTTTGCTCAATTCTTTCAAAATAAAAGATGAAGGTATTGTCATTTATCACAAATAGCTAACAGGTGTATCAAAAAAAGCTGTGCACGGATTAAAACTGATCTTGACCTTGATAAAAATCACTAAATCAGAAATTTCTTTCTTTCTTTCTTTTTTTTTTGTTAAGAAAATTAATTAAGCTTTCAAATGCAGTAAAAATGTTGGAAATCGGATGAAAAATAAAATAAAGATATGGCCAATTTTGTAAGTACGTCTCTTTTTCTTCCATTCCAATGTGATTTACACAGTTAAGCAAGATATTACATGTCCCAATTACGGGTTATGGCATTATACATGTTATACAGGGTGTCCCTTAAAAAAGGAAACCGAGATTTGCGCCCTCTGTTCTTGGAAACGGTTGAATTCGTAAAGCGAACCAACTACTTTACGTGACTTCCGAACCACGGAGCAAATAGAGTAAAACTTCTTACCCAAGGAAACAAGGTGAGGGAAACCGCCCGGCCCGGGGATCGAACCCACAACCTCTGTATTGCATTGTAATTGTTGACAAAGAACAAAAGTGGTTTGAAAGAGGAGTCAAAGAAGCAATCTATGTCCGTAGGGAGGAACCTTCCCTTAACAGAAGAGGGGCTTTTCGCAGTACATACGACCCAGCGATCAAGAAAATTACTTTACGTCTCTCACGTGACTATTCTTACGACCCTTTTACATTTTTAATGAAAAAAAAATTGTAGGATATATATTTTATTTTCCATGATCGTTAGAAATGTAACTGCGGATGATATGTTTTTTGAAAACAAACGTTCATCTCTATTCTGATCCAAGAGAACAAAGTAAGGGGTATATGAAATATTTTAAATGTGTAGAACTACGTTGTCTTTCACTTCCATCTTTAACCCTCGTCTAACCAAGCCATTTTTTTGTAACACGTCTAACCAGGAAGGGGGTTGTTACAACCCCCCCCCCCAATTTTTTAGAACGGAACCCCATATGAATTTGGTTTTGCTATCAATAGATAGGTTTGGTCCTCCCCTACCCAACGATACCAAGATCACAAAATTCGGCCAAGGCGTTACATAATTATGGCGTCATAAAGGTCAAAAATCGGAATTTTGGCAAACTGGCCACCAAAATCATTTTTTTCCCTAAATAACAGAATTTCATAGAGTTTTTTTTGCATATAACGGAGGGAAATAGTAATTCTAACATACCCTGCAAGTTTCAGCCTCATAGCATGCGCATTTTTTTGCAAAATGGCGATTTAAAATGGTCAAAAATGTCTCCGGATTGCAACAACCCCCCCCCCTACACCCCAACTTTGACGGCCTACCGTAAACCAATCTAAGGTGGTACCCCCCTAATTTTTTAATCAAAATGACCGCAAAGGATGTAAAAGAGATTACCCAAATGCCTGGGGTCGGTTGCTTTTGCGTTTTTATGCTGCGGGGAAAAAAACCTTAGGGGGTGCAACAACCACCCCCCCCACCCCCTGGTTAGACGAGGGTTAAGGGTGAGCTTAATAAGGACTTGTTGCGCTCAAATTAGGGTTAATGTCAAAAAGGAACCCTTTCAAAAAGATTTTTTTGGAATAATTAAGGGTGAGTACAAGATCTTGTTGCGCTCAAATTATGGTTAATGGAAAAATGGAATCCTCTCAAAAAGGATTTTTTTAAATAAAAAGGTCTCGACTAAGTTTTTTGACCCCGGAGAACTATACAACTATATTCTATAAACCTTGAAGCATGAAACAAGAAATCAGATTCTGTTACACGATCCATAGCATATACCTTGTATTCTTCAACATTTTCAACTGTTGGTTTTGTTATGTGTAAGAGTCTACTAATGATTGGTTAGGATTGATTAAGGCCAAATCGCTGCTAGTCTTTGTTAAAGACGCTTCGAAATATTGACTTTAAATGCGCGATACGAGCGCCGAAGGCGCTAGTTAGCAAGCGCCGTGAGGCGCTTGCCATCTGCGAGCGCTGAGCGTAGCGAAGCGTGAGGCTGAGCGAAGCGA
>JXSR01S003279.1:19056-34016 GCA_000969725.1 Ophiothrix spiculata
ACTTGGTTTTCACCGACAAATAAAGAGTTTTAAATGCCATGACATACATTCATCTTTGGCCATTAATTAAAACTGACCCAGATATATTCATGTCCCTCTTATTATTCATATTAGTTCATAAGACATTTCTGTAACTTTTGATTGGCCTATTAGTGATGATGTCTTGCTGGTTTTTTTTTTTGGGGGGGAAGGAATGGAGGGGGAATACGGGGGGTCCTTCTGCTGTTCAATCAAAATGCTTTCATACTCTTATGCTTCTTTCAAATGAAGAAACTTAATCAGTAAATTAAATTATCTAGAAAAAGATCATTTTTTTACATATTTAGTAAATGTTAAAGTAAATGCTTAAAAAGTATTGGAATTAAGTTATATTCATGAATTTGAAATTTAGCTATGATGGTAACATTATGTAAGAAATGGTTTAAAATTACAGAGGAAAGGGGTACAAATTCTACAATTTAAATATGTTAACATCTATTATGATGTTTTGCCTAGTATGACTAAAATAAAAGAAGGAAACCAATGGTCTGAATGGAACTATTTGAAGACTCCAAAATGATTCCTAGACTACAATGATTTGACTAAAAGCTAAACATTGTATAAGTAAAATATATGAACCATGCTCATTAATATAACTAGAATGTGTTATTATAAATTCTTTACTGGCATGATAAATAAACATGATATTTATTTCATTTCTATAATAAAATAGTGTGTTTCAAAATATCAAAACAGAATTTAAACAGCCACTTATCTCTTTGGTGAAAGAAAGAAACACAAAAATGCTAGCAAAAAATAAACATGAGGAGTATATCAAGCTATATTGCTTCAATTTACATGCAACAAGAGTTGGCTATTGTGTGTTTGTGGTCTTGGCAATTAAATGTGCAATTCATGATTTTGATGACCAAAACCTGACCATATTTTCTAGCTAAATAAAAAGAAGAGTACAGCATAAATGTATTCTGAAAATTTCACTTGATTCCAACCATTTGTTTTCAAGCAACAAGCTTTTCAGCATTTTAAAAATCGCCGAAGGCTACTGTGTTATAATTACTGCCTGAGTCCAACAATAAATAGAAAATGACACATTTTTTCACTTTTCAAAAAAAATGCAAGCACATTTGAAAGACCGGTTTGGGGATTGTATCATATACCAGTCAAGGATTCTTATTAGCTAAAAAAATAAATTGTGACCTTGAGCATGAAAAGTGGACCATGAATTGCCCCTTTAACCGATGTAAAATACAGTGGTCAACAAACCAACAGTATAATTTACATTTTGAAGAATGAGATTGACAATACGCCGGGACAGTAGTGACATCATAATTTATGTAAATCGCCCAACACGTGCGTTTTGGACCCAAACAAATGATCATGTCCACTAATCATACGTATTAACACAATAGGCACACGTAAACATACAATTCAGATTTTTCTCGGTTGGAAGACAAAAATAACGGCAGGGGTCCCGTCCTGGCTTGTAATCACAACCTTCAGCATAATAGGCGAGCATGTTTTCCCTTATTTTTGTTTTAGACGAAAGTTATGGTATAAAATCGGAGTCAAACTTTTTCCCCCATAGACTTAACGTGTGGCATAAATGGCCACACCGTTTGTTTGGGTCCAAAACGCACGTGTTGGGTGATGTGCATAAATTATGACGTCACAACTGTCCCGGCGTATAAAGATAGGTGTCAAATTAATTGTTTTTCTTAGATATATGTACTTGAGAGGCTGTTCTACCATAATAATTCAGACACTTATATAAAAAAGCTTTGGTTAAGGGTCAAAATTTTCTGCTTTCTAAACTTTAAAATCTGTGTTTTACCACGGTGCATTTTGGGAGCATTTTCCATGTTGTTATTTTGCCTTCAAAAGCTTAAATTTTACAATAATAACAGGAGTAGATCGTCCGTCGGCCTACTTGACGGCGGCAGTTACCGTACAGTAGGAAGTTTATAAGGAATAAAATGGTAGGCTAGGGCTACAAGGGTTGCTGAGTTTGTTCCATTATAATACTTGTTTTGGAGTTTGTGTACGAAAGTCCTCCAGGACCATTTGATATGTTAAAAATTTATTTTTATGGGCTGGTGGCCTCATGAAAATTTTGTATAATAAATGCACGGGACTCTGAAGCATGGGTCTCGTGGGAAACCTCAAAAAATTGTTATGTTTATTTCATTTTAGTCAAAGAATATTGACCAATATCATGTTTTTTTGTTAATTTTAACGGATTTTTAATACAAAAAAATGCTTGAGTTGCGTATTCTACATTATACCCCCGATTCCGTGATTTTGTCAGAGGGCTTTGGACCTTAACTATGGTAAACGAGGGTTAGGAATAAAAATAGGCTTTGTATTTTGTTTTGGTATACAATTCAGGTTTTCTAAAGATAAGAGATACAAGTAGCAGTTATGTTACTTAGATAACATAAGAGAAAAATGGCTGTGTTATCAATAGGCATGCACCGCAAACAAGATATAAACATGCGATATTACTTACCCAGGATTAGTTAAGGTAGAGGAAATAAAATGGTGAAATTTATACATGATTAATATTCAAACATAAGTGTGTGAATTAAAATGTGTGATAACAGGCATTGAATTAGAAATGGTGTAGTATGAGCTTCTTAAATGATGTGTTTTTAGCTGAATTTGTTTGATTCTTGGAAATAGTTGAATTAAGTAGTTTTGAAAGATAATTGTGCCTTGAAACATACCAAAGCTTATGTTAGCATTTTGTGAGGGTAACTTGATTTACTTGAGACATGACTGAACACACACACAAAAAAAAGAAAGAAAAAAACATGAATATGACTTTGCAAGAGTTGGAGAATGTCCTAAGACTTAAGGTGAATACAAAATATATTTCTGAGAAAGACAGGATTGGCTGATTTTTCATTTCATTAAATAAATAGGGTGAAAGATAAGAGGTTAATTCAAGGCCTGTTATGGAAATGATAATCATACATGTTACGATTACTCCAAGCATGCAAAGTATTTTCTTGGGCAACATCCATTTCTTAAAAAAAAAAAGGCACTAAATTTGAATAAAAAGCAGAGAAACAAGTCCATACATATGACATTTGCCTACATATCATTTCAATTATACAGATAATATAGATCATACCTTAAAAATTCTTTTGCATTTGAGCACGGTTTTGATTCTTCATACATCAAATTATCATCACACAATTTACAAAATGATAGTCACAAATAAGGAAAATGAAAAACCCTCCTTACCTTGGTGCCTCATTGACTGTGCCTGCTTCTACTCCTTCAATGCTGGGGTTAACAGGTCCCCCTCCTACTACATGGACCCGCTCTCCTCCCCCTATGTCTCCATCCTCTACTGTGATGGTTGGGACAGGTGGAACAGTATTATGCAGGTTGCTGTTATCATAACTAGGCATGTACATTGGTTTTCTCTGTTTGTCTCCCCAGTTTAAGATGCAACAGAAGATACAGACAAACATCAAGACGAGGATGATTGCGCTGACGAATGCGATGACTATGATGACAAACGTGGTGAAGATGGTCACTTCTGAGCAGTTGGCACCAGAGTAACCAGTCTTACAGCTGTATAGGCAAAAATCATAAAGATAATGGTTTCAATCATGCATTATCTGGACTGATATTAATGGAAATCAAAACCAAAATCTTTCTATTATTCATTGCGTGACTAACATGTTTATACATGTTTATTTACTTTTACATAGCAAACCAAGCAATTGACATGAGTAAAACTAATTTCAGATTGAGTGTAAATATGATCAAGATGCTATGGCTGCCCTGTAGACCTAATGGGCGCACTACACTAAATAACTAGCACTCGCAATCCGGCATTTCTAAAATCGGCAAAATTGACTGCCCTTCTAAAAACAGGACTTCAAAACATATGGAAGGGCAATATGTTTGGCCAATATTTTGTTCTAATCATAAAGTTAGGTTTATTTAAAGATGCTCTGATGCCATTTTTGATCTCCAGACTAATTTGGTAAAATGTAAAGGATTTTCCTTAATTTGCGCTTGATTCTGGAAATACAAAATTCGGCTCTCGGTGGCGTTATACTTCAGCGTCCAATTTCTTGAAATTTGTGCCTTGAAGGTGTACTTTTATCATCATTTTGTGTTAGAAGAGACCATAATCATCTGAGAAAAGGCAGTGTTGAAGCAACTATAGTTGCGTTATTATTGAGTTCTCAATTGTGTTTTTAGGAAGCCATTTTGTACAGTAAGTCAATGGGAAGCTCTATTGTGGTGTGTCGCCTAATGTTTTTTTTTTATTTTTTATTTCTTTAAATTTTATTATAAGGTACAAGGAGCAATATTTAACCACAAGTGCCCATCTAACTCTTGAAGCGACTGGCACAGACTGTCGTTTTGTAATACTGTTGAGCCTTTATAGTGTGCCTGATACCTTCCACGTATAAAATATGCTAGTGATTGAACCAAGAAGAGCACAAAACTTGCTCATGAACACCTAAATTAACATCTCAGTGTATCAAAGATTTCAACTTCCACTGTGGAATAATTCAGAAGAAAAAGCAAACATATAGCTCTTAATGCGATCAATATATCAAAAAATTGCAAAAGGAATAAAAAGCAAACATATATAACATGTCTCCTAATGCGATCAATATATCAAAAAATTGTGGAATTAGATTTCACAATAGACTTCACAATTGTTAACAGATTTGAAAGGGAGAAAGAAAGATTAGACAAATAATAAATACACACAGTGTCCCCATCTATTAGACATTACTATTGACATCTTTTCTATGTAATTAAATCTTCAATTCAATCCACTTACTTGCAAGCACTGACTACGGACTGCTTTTGTACCACAGCATTTCTATCAAGATAACAATCCCCATTATCATGGCAGTAATTTAGTGGGCACACCTCTGAAAAAGAGTGAAAATATATTTGTTTCCATCAAAATACTTGCTTGTCATGAAGTATGGGGAGAAATGGCAAAAACAAAGTAATAGCTTTCCGCATATAACATTTAACACAATGATTGTTTTTTAAACCCTAAGGTCCGTATGTTCAAAAGAGGTTTAAAGTTGGACCAGGTTCAAGTGAATTTTTGTTTCACAGATAAACATATTTTCCTCAACCAATCTTGTGTTGTTTGTAATATTTTTAGCTGAATCTTTAATTTTGAAAGTTGTTGCAGTTCAAAAATGCTACGAAGGGCTCTTTTATGGCAGTAGAAATTTCGACTTAGACCTGGTCTAACTCTTAAAACTCTTTTGTGCATACAGACCTAAGGACCCTATAGCTAGCCATTCCACAAATATCTGTATCCTGACCATGACCAACCGGGTTCTTATATGGGCTTTCAACAAAAATTAAAAATCACTATTTAAGCATGTATCACTTTCTATTATTTTGATATTCCTGGCTTTATCTTCTCCCTAAATTTGTTTGAATTGTTCCAATCATCATAATTCAAAACAGAATATTCTTTATGTCTGCTCTGGCATCCAACATTTACGGGGCGATACCATAATTTATGAAAATCGCAATCAAATTCACAAAAATAGAATGGCAATTACTACTTCCATGTAAAATAAAGCTAGTTAACCTTTCAACCAAGGGTTCGAAGACTGAATAATATCTTCTGGTGTAAACAAACCACTAAACATTGTGCAAATACATGCTGGTTGACAGATGCATCAGGTTTCTGACGAAGTTGCTAATAGCTGCTAACCCAGCTTGCAGGGTATACGGATAACGGTATACTAGACCATAGAGTTTCAAAGGGTTTTATCTTTGACAAATGTCTTAACAGTCCCCTTTTTATCCTTAGATTCATTTTATACTTAGCATTAGGTCTGGGACTTTCCAGGTAATTTGCTACCCGGGTACCCGACTTATTTTCCGGTCGGGTACGAACGTATTGATAGTTCAGCATTTATAATGCAAGAACGGGAAGTTTGACGGGTCTACTACTCAATTACACAAAAAACTTGGATTTTTCGCCAATTGTGGTCGCTCATGTTTACCTTGATCATTTGATGATTTTATCATAAATTTTTGAACACACAATTTTCTGTTCAAAATTCTATGATTTTATGTCCAGTTTGGGTAATCGATCGGCAGATTTTGTACACGGGTAAGCTCATGACGGGCGGGTAACCGGGTGTTAGTCCCAGGCCTACTTAGCATTACTTTTATAATTTTACATCTTACAGTCGAGGAAAAGCAGCTTACAACTAACATTAGAATTAGATCAAAATCATGTTTTCAGCCATTAACCAATGAAGTTGGTGTACATACATACATAAAAGCTTATTTAACCTGCTATTTCATCACAGCAAGGCTGTCTATGCAGATATCACAATCAGATCACATCCTCCATAATGGCTGCTAGAAGGCGCACTTTATGTCCGTAGTTAGAATGTGAGTATCTAGACAGCACCAGGACAAATAAGAGACAGCTATGGGTATAATACCCTACTCTTAACGAACCTAGCTGTGACAAGCATATATGGGTGTGACTCTCCCATATATGGGACCGACGGCTTAACGTCCCCTCCAAAGGACGGGGCTCTCACATGGTATGTTTGCCCTTGTCCAAATAACTATGTGTAGAGTGCATTGCTGACAACAACAGAGGTGAGAGCAGCCACAATCTCTGTTAGTACACTCTACACTGGCACATCGCTGGCAGTACTGTCTATGGCCATACAGTAGCAATATGACACCAATAACTAACAACTGGCTTCACCAAGCCATGGCAGCATATTCGCCAGACTGCAATTCATGTGTACTCATGCTAATTGAGTTCTAACTTACCCGAGGTACTAGCCAAGGATGAGCTCTTCACATAGACATTGGAATTAGTGATCTCTCCACTATTGGATATATCGTCTTGGAATTCCTCCAGAACCAGATCTTCCGTTATTTGACTGTTGCCATGGAAATGGACTTGGTAACAGACTTGTATGTTAGATCCAGGTGCAAAGCTTAAAATGGACGACTCAAAGTAATCTGTATGGTCACTAAATATACTGTCAATCTGAAAAAAAAATGGTATATAGATCACATAGTTACCATTGAGCGACGAAAACCAGAAATATAACTAACATTTTGCTCTAAAGATTCAATGCTTCAAATATTTGTGAAAAGGTATATTTTTGGTTCTATTAAAAATAATCCCTGACCCTAAAACTAACCCTAAATTGTGTATGTGACCCAAAAGAACATCTGCTCCAACTTGTAGGGTCACACTAAAAACTTATATCCACAGTATTCAATAAAATTGGCAAATTTTCTATCCTTGTTATTTGGGTTCATTTTATGTGAGACATTGATATTGTTGACTGACAGAGATGCCGGGTGTGAAATGGTGATATTGATGGTCTCTTATCCCCTTTCTGGGTCAGTGCCCCCACCCGACTGTCATTGGAAAAAGATCACTCATAAGAATTACAATAGAGTGTATACAATAAAACCTCATCATAATGAAGTGTGATGCAAGAAAATTCCTGATATAAAGAAGAATTTTTTCTTTACCACTAAACAAATTTCTTTTATGTATCATTGGTTTAAAAATGAAATTTCCTTTCCCCTGTACCACACAACTTCAATAAGTTTCCACTGTATATATATATTACTATGACACTGAGTGTAATATTGGATTCCTGATAACAATCTGAATGAAGACATATCAATGAAAGATTTCTATTGTAACCTTGTGTGGGACCAATAAAATAATCACATGGATTTCAATAAACAGTAGAGGATGACAAAATGTAATCTTAATAAAGCTATGGTCACAATAATCGTACGATCAGCTTACGAGCAGTGTTTAGTCCGTTTAAAAGGACTACGAGCAGTGAGTAAAGTGAGCAGCAAGGGCGTCGTGTGGTCCTATTAGATGTACTAAACACTGCTCGTAGCTGATCATACGATTATTGTGACCATAGCTTTAATCATTAGCAAGTTGTCAACAATTACAAATCATTGTGTAAACATGGCTAAGCATTATTGGTTATTACTTACAGCATTTTTCATTTGTTGAGTCAGCTCTATATAGTTATCACTCCTAGTATCAGTCAGCTCAGGTGTATACTGGACAGCTTGGTTATTGATACGCTCAAGCTGGAAGCAGCTCGCAAAATTCCTGGATTCTATTAAAAATAATATACACAATTTGGATTATTATAACCAATGCGAGATTTTATCATCAGTAAATGATAGTAACAGAAAATATTTAATGGAAATCAAAATATTTGATATTAATGTATCCGCAAGGTTTTTGAGCTTGCGCCAATTCGAACAAAGTTGAAGAGGTGCTTGCATCAGAATCGAAAGCCGAGACTGAAAGTGGCTGAGTAAAGCAAGACAAGATGGTTCATGAACCTGTAGTCTCACCTGCTTTATCGACTTTGCTGCATCATTTATGGCCCAGGGCAATTCAAGGGGCAAGTCAAATCTATGCAGTATTAGGCCAAAAAAAATAAATTGTTATGTTGCCCTCAGCGACCGACCCTATTCAAAAATTTAAAAAAAAATAAAAGAGTCGGGAAAGCCCCCAATTTTGCTAAGATTGGGTGTTTTTTGAGAAAATATTTTGAAAAAAGTAGAAAATGCACCCAATTTGGTACTTAAGGTGCTTTAAAAAAAAAAAAATTCCGACCGACCGACTCAATTTTTCAGAAATCCCACTTGAGAGCAAAACACAACAATTAATTTTAATGGCCTTTAGGGTATCATGATGACTTTGAAATGATCTCAGATGACCTTGAATGACCTCAGGACAATTTGTTTGGTCATTTATGAACATTTGACCTAAAATAACCTTTAATCTTGAATTGACCTAACCCCATGCAAGCCTGTTTGCATATACAAGAATACTTACCGATACATGTGTCACCATCTTCATAATAGCCTGCTTGGCATATACAAGAATAGCTGCCATCTGTATTGACACACTGGAAATTTTCTCCCTCGCAAGGATTTTCTTCTTCACATTCATCCACATCTGAGAAAAATATCAAACATTGTTTAAGCAAGTATCTTGTTTTTTAAAAAAATGCTGACGTGAACACCTTGAAAGCACCACCAGGTCTTGAAACCTTTTGTTCTGAGAATTGTTGTCATGCAAATAAGGCCTTGTGGCTCTGAACCCAAAGGATGATTAAAGCTCTTCCCATAACACACAGCAACATTTCAGTAAATATGAGTAACTCAATGGCATGTTCACCAAGGTCACTCCACTACTCCATTCATTTGTGTGGTAAAGATTTTGAATTACCTGCCTTTTCAAACTGTATTTTTGGGATGAAGAATATTGTCGAAGTGGTATTTGTTTACATAGACATCAAGCTGTGATTATCCCCTGTCTGAAGGTCTTTTTTATTCACACTTCGACTATGTAATAAATTTTCTATAGCAATTTTTCCATCAGTAGTTTTATGTGTAAGGCTATGGCAGTTAGGTCACTCGTGTGTTGTTTATAAGCTGTGGCAGTAACAGTTTGAATTGAATGGTGGGAAGTACTTAAAACATCCTTTGCTCTGAACCCTTGATGTATGCTACAAGGATGTGATGATCCAATGGTTACTTTATGGGTCCCATTTTTTCCAAGATAAAGTATTACATAAGACTCAGAATTTTCAAAATAACTAAAAAACCACAGGAAATGGATCAAAAACCCAAAATTTTCAGGAAAAAAAATGGTCAAATCAGTCATTTGTGGACCTAAAAATATCTTTAGAAGTGGTTAAGGGTTTCAGACCTAGTATCACAACCCAGTTCATAATTTATGTACCCCATGTTATTCCTACATCGGAGTGGTAAAGCTTGTCCAACTTTTGTGTTGAGACTACTTCTGGCTAGGTATGTGGTCAGTGTGTGGGGTGTGATGTGGTATGTGTGTGTTTTGTGCACTGAGGTTAAAATTCACACACAACTCACGCGATACTCGTGAGCTCGCGTAATTTGACAGTTCAGCTGCTGCATGACTTGATGATCGATTTGATTGGTTTGTTTTTCACGCACGATGCGATTTGATCCCACCCAGAATGAAAAGGTGTGTTTCAGATGACTATAATTTGTTTTCTTTTTCTAACATTTGTTTTTGTTTGTAAATGTAATTTGTATTTGTTTTTAATGTGGCACAACAATTTCACAGGCTTTTACTTATCATATCTTTTGTTTCATTTGTGTTTGTTTGATAGAAAATAATTGAATTGAATTATTGAATATCACAGGTTACACAATTGAATACCTACCATTATCACACCTGAACCCAGACCATCCTGTAGGGCACACGCAGTAATAGTTCTCTCTGCCAACTCTTTCACATGTCCCTCTGTCGCATGGATCATCAGCACATGGTCCCGGCCCTGTATGACAAAACATATCACACCAGACGACAGCGTGATTAAATAAGTGCAACTCACTTTTTGGGTCATATCGAATTAAGTTACTTGTCCTAGATTAAGCATTATTATGCGGACCCTTTACCAGCAGAATCAAGAATCATGAATTGGAGATTGATTTTAAGTTGGTATAAATTGAAGTATGAAGTGTACCTTTTAACAACGAGAATCTTCCTGAAAATGTAAGAATTAAATGCTAAATGTTTTCAATTTAACAGATAGGCCCACTCATCTTCATAAAAATATTTAGCTTATCTGAAGCAAAGTGCTAATTTGTGAATGTTTGCTGCTTTGACGTTTTTCCCAAGCAGCGGGCTTTTGCACGTACTATAAGTGCCCGACCGACACGCAATGATTAGTGCGCCAACTTTTGTGTACTGCGTAAACGCACTTCCGTAAACGCCGTGCCGTGCATGACACGCTTATTTGAATATCAACTGTGGATTCATCACGAATCAACAAAGGTACGCTCCTGTATATATTAAAAGAGAGTTGTTGAATTGTAAATTACTGACAGTATAGGTAGGGACCAAAATATTTTGGGAAACCCTGAAGTAACACATTCATACATGATTTTATATTCTAACCTAATCAGGAATTTGTTAATTCTTGGCGCCAAATTCACATACCAACTATAAAAGTTCCTGCTACTACCCGATTCCCAGATTCAATGACTCTATTACTTGACAGAGTCTCATCAAATGAAGTTTCAATATCGGAGGCACTATGGGCGGAGTCTTCCGTCACATGTAGGCTGAATTTCACCGCAGCTACACCTATTGGATTGATTACTGTTACCGTCATGGCATCCAAGCCAACAAAGTCATCTCCTACTGCAGTTGACCTGAAGAATGAGTCCAGCTGGATAAAACAGAAGATGGACAATTTCAGCAATCGATAACAGCATTAGAATGCATATATATTCATAAAGTGATATCAGATTTCAAGTCATACAATGACCACTCGAGATGGCTCACCCCGAAAGGGGGGTACTTTGCAGATGATATCAATTTTGATTTTATCATTTCATCTGTTACAGCAATTTCTAAGCTTTAAATGACACCTTACTTGTTGAAATTGATCAAGGCGGTCAAATTTTACAACAGAAAATCTGTTGGAAATTCTGATTATATTCTTTATTTTTTGCTGCCTATTTTCACCAGTTTCTTGAAAAGCGTTCTGTCGCAAAGTCCCCCTTTTCGGGATGAGCCATCACATTTGATTCAAGCAGTATCAATAGCTATATTGGCCATAGATACTAAGATAAATATCAGAATTTAGGCAATTACAATAGGGCCACAAAATATTACATGCAATTTTTCTTAACCTTGAACACGGAATTAGTATCTTCAATGGTTTCACAATCAGAAGAATGATGAAATGATCTTATCTGAACCAAAATATTCTTAAAACAAAACTTTTTTATAGGAAATACAGCTGATAATATGTAAATGTGGACACGCTCAAGTGAAATCAAACAAACAACATATTTAAATCTGTTACCTAATATCGGAGGGTCACTGTATGCTTATCCTATAAAAAGGTAACCAAACCATAAACAGGCTCACGTTCACATAAAGAAGCATGTAACGTTTTTATGACATTTGTGACATATCTAAAAAGAAAAGCCGAAGAGCAAATAATCATGCAGTACTTACATCACTCCTCAAGTCATCAGTCAAGACACCGTTACCATTGTCAGCTGATATAGTACTAGCTCCTATCCTGTCAAGTGATAACGAACCATTATAGCTTGTCGTTTCTGTAAAAAAGATTATAAATAAAGATTGAATTCTTATCCTAAACAGAGAATAGAACAGTGGAAAGCAATTGACTGCAATGAAATAAGCACCTTACATTTTCTCACCAAAATTGTGCATACACAGTAACAATGCCTTACTAGCTCTGTATTTTGCATTTCTAAGTAAAAATGGCCTTGAACTGTCTGAGAATGATTATGAGATGAATTAGGATTGACTCGCCTCTTTCTATCAGAATTTCATCTTAATATTTTCCATCTCCATTACTTGAAAGATTTATTTTCATAAAATGAAGATTTTGTTTTATCGATGCTTGGCATTAGACCCTTACCTGACGGGATAACTAAATCCACAGTAAATGTACATGTGAAGCTATTCCTAGCGCCATCCTGTGCCACATAAATGACGACAGACTCTCCCTCAGGGAAGGAGTCTCCTGGTCTATCGGTGCTTGATATCTCTATCGGCCCCACATTATCAGTGGCAGCTGGTTCTGTCCACCATACTCTTGCGGTTTTACTGACATCTAATATGTGCATGGAAATGTCGGAGGGACAGTTGGCAATCACTGGTTTCTCAAGATCTAAGAAAAAGAAATATTTGAGTAAATCTGGCTATGAGGTAGTATGTTGTAAAATTGGTACATCATTTTGTAAGTGTAAATCTTGATATACCTGAATTTTACATATGGTTATCTTTTTTTAAATTTCAAATTCTTATTTTGTCTTTACCTTACATAAATTGAACCCCCATTTTGTTTTGTGATCTTTGTCTAGTTGTTTGTCATTTGATTATTGGGTCAGAAATTCTAGATCTTCCATTCTTTTTCAAATGTGGTAATTAGAGTTGGGTAAATACTTGATGAGAGATTGTCATCTTTTTCTCTCAAGGTGTTGGTGATGTGTACATGAACCATTCATGTAAAAGCAATCAGCCATTTTGTAAAGAGTATGGTGTTCTACCAATGTCTGTTACAAACCAGTCAATTTTTTAGACACAAACCCAACTTGTTGTTATTCCAATTAATGGATCCTGTTGAGTAAATAAATATATATTAATGTAGAAATTATAGAAACACAGCTCCATTTTAGTATCGCTATCATTCTGAAGTCCCATTTATGCAAATGAGGATAATGAGCTTTATTTCGTTGTTGAGTACCCTGTTATATGTGCGGTAGAGCATGCCATTGTATTCAATTGGCTCATTTGCATGAATGGGACTTCACAATGATAGCGTTACCTCAATTTCAGATAGCTCCCGTGGGGGTACTCAAGTTTGGTTTATGTAGGGGTGTGTCGCTGGGAAATTTGAAGTACCAACCATGCATATATACCAATTTTCAAGAAAATGGGACCCATCCATATACCAAATTCCCCAAATTTTGAGTCAAAAGTTATACACTAATTGAAATTTTCTCCGAAAATTTACGCTAATTTGGCGAGAATTTCATGATTTTTGTTTGAAATTTAGAAAAAATTCAAAAATTTGCGCCATTTTGGCGCAAATTTTAGAAAATTTTGAAAAACAAACCCATCAAAATACCACATTTTGCAAAGAAAAAGGACCCATTGGCATACCAGAGAGCCTGATTTTGCTACCCAAATTTGCGGCACATCCCCGTAATCACTTTTGAACTAAGTACCCCCCCCCGGGGCCACTTACCAGACACGGTAACATCAAAGGAGCATGTAGAAGCAAGATCGTCGCTATCAGTAGCAGTATACACTACAGTAGTTACACCAACGGAAAAACTATCCCCAGGATCATGGCTAGAAACGATGGTTGGTGCTTCGAGTTCATCTGTTGCTATGACAACAGGCCATGTGACTATAGCATAAGCTACGCTCGTATTTGTTCCAACAAAGATGGATGTGGGGCAGTTGGTGAAGACTGGGTAACCAAGTTCTGAAAACAGCACAATCAGAAAATTATTGGAGTATTTGACACAATCAAATTATTGCTATTCATGCTATGCAAATTTAATAGAAACACCGTGAACCTCTACAAATAAAAACATTAACAATTTTAAGAAATTTTATGATGGTATTATCAATTAATATCACATTGGTGATGTCTTTTACTTCTCGTAGTGCTCTTAATGGAATAATTCTATCAGATCGGGAATGTATGAAGTGACGTTTATGAATGAAACCTTTTGGCATTTTGATGATATCCAAAAACCTATATAAGCTGATTAAATCAAACGTTTTAGGGAAACCGAAACAGCTAAATCTGAAGGAAACATTGGAGACAAATTCCATAATTTGAAATATTCAAGATACTTGAATTTTCAGAAAAATATGCTCAAATTTGGGCAAATTTTAAAAAGTGGACTCATCATCAAAATACCAAATTTGGCACAGAAATGGACCTGTTTAGGTACCACGCAGCCTGATTTTGCTACCCATGTTTGCAACACGTCTGGTACAACTACCCCCTAGTTCCTAATTAGCAGTTGGCAATAGCATTTTGGTACATAAATGAAACTTGCGGTTATACAAATAACATTAATTACCCTTACACTATCGTCAGACATATGTGATCATTGTTTGAAACTGTCAATTGTTTTTAATAATGGCCTAAAAATGGAGTGCATATTTTGTTACCGTATCAATATGGTAGTGTTTCCAGACAACCTTACCTCTAACCGTAATACTTATGGCACACGAGGCCTGGTTATTGGAACTATCAGCAGCCAAGAATGCAATAGATGACGACCCAACAAGGAATTCATCACCGGGATTGTGACTGCCGACAACACTTACCTCTAACCGTAATACTTATGGCACACGAGGC
>JXSR01S003279.1:35576-50990 GCA_000969725.1 Ophiothrix spiculata
TGAATTTCAGTGCAATAAAAGTGAAAAATATATAGAACCAGACCAATACATCATAGATACACTAATTCTGAACAACTTTTGGCTGATGGCACCATAAGCTCACCGACATAAAAAGTGAAATTTCCATTTGAAATTGGCTGATCTGCGCTGATTAAGCTTAAGTTCAACAAACACGGGATTCCTCTGCGCATGGTTATAGAAGACCACGCCTATGTTACCTTAATGTTACCTTAATGACTACCAAATATGGTCAAAAAAAGGCTTCAGCTAAAACGCCCGAGAGACAGGGCCCTGATATTATTAAACAACCTACCAGTAACAGAGATCTGGAACATATGCACATCCATCAGCCCCTGTCCATCCACAGCGGTGACTGTAACTGTAGTGGTGCCAATGGGAAACTGAGTACCTGACTGGTGACTCAACGTAACCGTGGGGATACTCCTATCATCGGTAGCTGTAGGCATAGACCATGTGACTATAGCTCCTGGCTGCCCTGGATCTGTATTCACGACTTGGGTTGCTGGGAGGTTGGCTAAGACTGGCGGGGTATCCTCTGCAAGATAAAGATGTACAACATAGACAATTGACATTAACAAACTAAATATACAACAATGACTTTTAAATGTCAAATTTCAAGTTACTGCCAATTTAATGAAATCATTTGGAGATTTACATATAACCTTTCAAAACTTCATAGTACAAGGATCTTGTTAATATGAAATCGGAATTAAACCCCCTGGCTGGGCTTGTAATCAGTTGCTATTGAGTGTAATTAGTTGCTATTGAGTGTAAAAAGTCAGGTATTATGCAGAAAAGGCATTTACATGGATTTGAGATGGAGGCCTATGGTTAAATTCTATTGCTTTGATACCATATCATAGCCTTGATAGATTAGTTGACACAATACTAAAAAAAAAACAAGATTCCGATTCAAATCCTGGGCTTGGTTGATTTGTTTTTAAAGTCTTGGCCACACAAGAGCGACACCTTTGCGCATATGATCACCTTGTCATAATAATGAAAACACACAAACACGCTTTACATGCAGGTTGCCGTATGTCATTATTAGCAAACAGATTATTTGCATACTTTGTCTCGGCACCCAGAGTTAATTTTGGCAAGAACCGAATGCAACGAATACCCCGTATGAGCTCCATGACTAATGATGGCACTACAATTAAGGCCTGATATACAAAGTCCAGGATCTCCCCTCTATATCTATGATATACACTCTGTAAATCTTGAAGTATGCAACAGGCAACCGACTTTAAAATATGACCATATGGGGAAGTAAACTAGTCCATATTACTCGAATCAAAACAACATACAAAATCTTGCTGAATATTCAAATGAATTTATGATCATGTTTGTCCATGTGTTAGAAACAAAATTAGCCCAATCATGAACAATTCATGTAAAAACCATAATACGCAGTGATAAGGTCTTAATCAATCCTTAATCAATCATTAGTAGTCTCTTACACAATACAAAAGCACCAGTTCACAATGTTGTAGAATACAAGTGACATGCTATGGATCTCGTAGCAGAGTCTGATTGCTTGTTGCATACTTCAAGGTTTATAGAGTATACATACCTATCACATTCAAGACAAATGTACAAGACTCTTGGTTGTTAGCTGCATCCATGGCAATGTATGTAATAAGATGAAAACCAACGCCAAACTCATCCCCTGGTTCAGAGTTCCCAATCACAGTCACATCGCCTGAGTTGTCTGTGGCAGTCGGCTTCTCCCAGTGTATGGGGACTGTGTTAGTAGCTGGGGCATAGCGATCGATAACAGCTGTCGGACAGTCCACAATCACAGGGTCCTCGTTGTCTGTAAAATAACACATTAAAAAAACCATTTATGTTATAATTACAACAGTGAAGTCCTAAGCTAATACACAATTATCATATCAACAAAATGCATTAATAACAAATCCTAAAATTATACATTTTGTTTTTATTTTCTATTTTCCTACTTTTCAACAAATGTGATAATTTGTGTGCCACATAAAATCTTTCATAGAAATTTAATTTCTCTATATTGTATACTAAAAGTCAAATGTTTTAATCATGACAATAAAGGATATCAGTGAGGGCCTGCACTGAACCAGTAAAACCCTCAATAAAGAAAGAATAAATAAATATAAATCAGTCGAATTCATGATTAGTTGGACTTGCCTGCAATGACCTTTGATTTTAAGCTCGCGTTGAGACGCCTGCACAAACACTGTAGTCCACACATTAAAATACTTCAACCAAATTATATTAAATTTCACCAACGTACCTATGACCCTAATTTCAAACTCCTCTTCAGTAACAAGCCCTGCACTATCCACAGCCGTATACGTCACCTCAGTCAAGCCAATAGGAAACGCATCTCCAGATTTATGGCTCGATATCACGGTAGGCGCTGGTTCTGTTGTATAGATTACAGAAGGCTCTGTCCATGTCACAACTGCTGATGGTAACCCTGGATCATTGAAGGCATTCTGGTTGGTAGGAAAGTCCACAAAACTGGGAGGTACTCTTTCTGCATTATGGTATGGATAAGATAATGGAAGAAACATTCAACTTAATTACTTGTTACATTTTACCTAAATTAAGATTAAGGCCAGACTTTTCATCTTTTTATTTGATAGTAGTGTGTTGCCCCAATTATAGAACAATGGGAACTTGGGAACAGAATTGTCTCATTAAAAGGGTTCAAGAGAATCGGTGTGACCCAACCAGTACCCCTGCAGAGCATGATTTAAAGATCAGTATTCACTTTTGAACCACAATTTCTGATATTTTGCTTGAAATCAGATCTAGGGAACTAAAAACTATGCTTGGGTCATGATCCAAGGGAGCAGGAGTAGATGAAATCTTGAATAGATGACATCACGGCATATGTATTGGAAGTACTACTTATGTCAGTGTTCACCCACCCCTTCCATCAGGACCAGATTAAACTATTATTAAATAAATTCATCATAACTATACCAGAATGTAATTAAACTTACTTGATAGTTTTGAGCATCATGGTGGCTCTAAACTTTCTTCCAGGAGAATATCCATTACATTCTGATTTTGTTCTGATGAACTTTATTTAATTTTTAAACCAGATAAATCTATTTAAATAAATGCAGATTTGACTGCTTTTCTACATTTCAAATATCATGGTTCAACTCTTAAAATATTAACCCAGTCAAAGAATTTTTTATACTAATTTTGTTCTTTTTCATTTCTATGTAAAGTTGATGAATTGATAAAGGTTTGATTCACCTTTGAAAAGTTTTTTTCTTTGGGGAACTCGAATTTTGTCGAGTCCCCATCATGAATAAAGAGAGATGAGAGATGGGGGGGGGGGGGCCTTGGGAAAAAATAATGCTGGAGCTAAACTGTCCCTTACTACAAAACTAAACACATGTGTTTGATGTTCTAAATATAAAATACTGCTTTTTAAGGTATTTTGAGCTGAAAAGTATTCAAAATTGGCTCAAAAAAAGTATTGACAAGCCTTGGCTGTGGAGACAAGCATTGGTTCAAAACAAGAACCACCATTTTTTTGAATAATAATATCCTTTTGTCATTTTTTGTCTTATTCTGAGTTGAGTAAATTTGATTTCTTTGATTTTAATGTTTGTTGTTCTTTTGTAATTTGTTGTTTTGTTTTGTTTGTTTGATGACATAGGGATAGGCTACTATCAGGCCTTACTGGCCTTCTGGTCTATTCCTCCATTGGGGTTCTTGTACAATGTACCATATGTATAAATACTGTTTATTTTGATGTGTTTTATTGTATCGTTTTAATGGAAATAAAGATTGATTGATTGATTATCCAAAAAAGTATTTTTGAAAAATACTGAAAAAAATCACTTACCCATTATAGAAATAAGAAAAGAGCAGTCATCAAAATTGCCTGCTTCATCTGTAGCCACATAAACAATCTCACGATCACCAACAGGAAAAACATGGGGACTTTCATAATTGGAGATAAATGTCCTGACGCCAACGTTGTCTACCGCTGTAGGAGCAATCCAGGACGCCGTGGCTGACGTGCCGCCTGGGGACACGTATACTGTGAAATCTGTAGGGCAGTTCTGCATTTGTGGATCTTCATTATCTGTTGATAGAATAGAAGGGAAAGTGATCATTTCTGAGATAATGAGTAACTTTTTAGTTCTCAATCCAAGTGTAGGTGACTATAGGCTGTCAATTTAAACAATTGCAAACAAATAAAAATGTTTCCTTGGCTGGCTGATTGTATATTTAATACTAAGAACCAACCCAAAACTAATTGCTTATATTTTGGAACCAAATCTATTTCAAAGAACATGAAACGAATTCCAACTTTTTTTGATATTTAAAGGAGCATGGTCCGATTGCTTCAACTTTTTTCAAAATTTTTAAGATTTTGGTACCAGAATATTACTTATATTTTTCTCATAACCCATGTAAAATTTCATGGCTGATATATGTGCCAATTTTTGGAGTTATATGAAAATGTGTCTAATTATGGTAACCATTTACTAACTTTACACAGTAATGTATAGGTGGCTATAAAATAAAAAATTGCCCATAAAATCAAAACTGTTTGACCGATTCAGCTGAAATTTGAAACTTAAACCTCTTTAGTGACCATCTTTCATATGACACTGAAAACTAATTTTTGAAAAATCAGACCAAGCTCCTTTTAAAAAATTTAGGTCCAAGTACAAGAACTCAATGAACAACTAAAATACAAACTGAGTTTCAATAAAAATTAAGAGTAAATAAAATATATTAAACCACATCACACAATGCAATTTATTGGTACTTTTGTTGAATTTTATCCATTGACAACATATTGAAGTGAGGTTTAATTTGCAGTGCACTATATCTCCCTTCACTGCCTTACTTAATTCCACAATTTTGATACATACTAAGGTTCACTGTGGCCAAAGACACCTAATTTCTCAAATTTTGAGCCTACTCAACCAGTGATAAAACCTTAAAAATCAATATGATAACAGTTTCCCAGAGTACAACTGTTTAATAATATTGAATTAGAAGATATAACACCTACCCAACACAGTTATAGTGAACTCCTGCGTGGTGACAGCATCAAAGGCATCTATGGCATTATAAGTCACAGTAGTGACTCCAACAGGGAAGACAGTCCCTGGATCGTGGCTAGAGGTCACTGTTGGTTGTGGGTCAAATGGCGATGTAGCGGTGGGTATTGACCAGGTTACGATGGCTGTGGCTAATCCTGGGTCTGTATCGACCAACTTGTGTTCAGGGAAATTGACAAAGGTTGGTGCTTCTCTCACTGGAAGTGTCAAAAACAAAATGGCAAAATGTTATATTCAACTAAGTTATATTCCCTGTTTTGTAAATTGAACACAATGTAGAGGTAAACACATATGACTGTCTACCAAAAAGCTCCAGAAATAATAAGTTCTTGCATTAGCAAGAAGTGGAGTCCAGATTGTTAGAAGCATGGCATGTCATAACACGTACAAAGAGAAAACTTATGCTGAACATTTCGATTACGTTCATTTTCAATTCTACTACATCTACACAAATTTTAATAATATAATTTATATGGAGTTGAAATGACAGCTGATATTCTGCAAGTTTAAGAATGGCATGAGCATTTAAATTCATAACAATCTCAGTTTGCATGACTTTTACATGTATTTTGCCCCATACTCCAAAATTTAAAATGCTGACTTTATGGAAGATTTGTGGTGAATGGTCACAATTGTACTTGGACATCAGATAGACAACAATTTAAAGATGCATTATATTGCTACTAGCTAGCATTTCTGGCAATGTATACAACATGATACTCCCACAAGGTAATTGGAATCCCATAGATATAATACTAGAGTGAAAACATAACATCAACCGTATAATTTGATATCAACTAATCCACTTGGTTCTGATGAAAATCTGAATGATACAATGATTCACTTCGTTTTATTGCCATTATAGGATATCTAGCTACATAAAGACTTGATAGTCCCGCACTGGTAATTGGAATCCCATGTATGGAAACCAAAGTGAAAACACAACGTATGATTTGGTATTGACTAAATTACTTACCTCCAATAGATATCTGAAAGATACATTCCTTTTTATTGCCGCTAGGATCTCTAGCAATATATACCACTTGATAGTCCCCAGCCTGAAGTGTCACAGGACTGTTGTAGTTTGACACAAGGGTATCTATACGATCATTATCTAGTGCCACTGGCTCATCCCTTGTTACTTACCTCCAATAGATATCTGAAAGATGCATTCCTTTTTATTGCCGCTAGGATCTCTAGCAATATATACAACTTGATAGTCTCCAGCCGGAAGTGTCAAAGGACTATTGTAGTTTGACACTAGGGTATCTATAGGATCATTATCTAGTGCCACTGGCTCATCCCATGTTACTTACCTCCGATAGAAATCTGAAAGATGCATTCCTTTTTATTGCTGCTAGGATCTCTAGCAATATATACTACTCGATAGTCCCCAGCCTGAAGTGTCACAGGACTGTTGTAGTTTGACACAAGGGTATCTATACGATCATTATCTAGTGCCACTGGCTCATCCCATGTTACTTACCTCCGATAGAAATCTGAAAGATGCATTCCTTTTTATTGCTGCTAGGATCTCTAGCAATATATACTACTCGATAGTCCCCAGCCGGAAGTGTCAAAGGACTATTGTAGTTGGACACCAGGGTATCTAAAGGATCATTATCTAGTGCCACTGGCTCATCCCTTGTTACTTACCTCCGATAGATATCTGAAAGATGCACTCCTTTTTATTGCCGCTAGGATCTCTAGCAATATATACAACTTGATAGTCCCCAACCGGAAGTGTCACAGGACTGTTGTAGTTGGACACCAGGGTATCAATACGATCATTATCTAGCGCTACGGGCTCATCCCATGTCACTGTAGCAGAAAACACTCCTGACTCTAAGTAGATGATGATATCGGATGGACAATTGAATACCTGTGGATCTTGAGTATCTAGGAATCAAAAATAAATCAAAAACATTCTGGGTAAGAGACTCTGCATTGTATTATCAATATTTCATGGTTACAAATTTGGTATTAGCAAGATGTTTTTATCTACTTTGAAAATTCATATGTCAACAAAATGGTAATTTATCCCAGAAATGAATTCTGTAAATCTCATAACACATTCCGATTTAGTATGTGTCAATATCAGGAAACTATCTGTGATTCTGCAGCAATACGACATATAACTGTCATCTCGTCATGTGAGTGAAAGAAAGTCCTATCTGCAAAAGCTGCCATTTGTCATTAATTTTTGACTGCACACTGTATAACCTCCAGTCTTGGGTCAGTGAGTCTTGAAATGGTTCTTCAGGTGACACCGTCACCTGAAGAACCATTTCAAGAGCCACTGACATTTGGCAGAGACATTTTTTGAGGGATTTATGGAATAGGAAGAAGCGGACCTACGTCATACGCAGCGGTTACGCAGCACAGTGGTCTAAAAATAGCTCGCGTTGCATTTCGAGTGCAGTGAAAACAATCAATACTTCAGCCAGTGATCCCATAATTTTCTTTCTTTTTTAGCCAGACGAAAATCTGTGAAATGATGAGCTGTTTGTCATTTTGTTAAGACTTGAATACCACACATCTCATATGATTTTGGAATCGAAATGTTTTGACAATTTGCTAAAATCAATTGAAGTTTCCGCGAGCCGGCATTTTCTCCATTGAGTTGAATGGGAAGTCGGCAAATGTTTTCACCGCGCTTTATGGACAAACGTCCCGGATGTTAAAAAAACGCCCGGATGTCCGCTCCTGCCTATTCTAGTGACTAGGTGTTAAAAAATGTAACACAAGGCAGCCATTGCAGATACGACTTTCTTGCACTCACATGACGATTACTGTCATCTATGATATCATAACTTTCTTCTTGACTTTTTCTAAACAGCTATAAAAAGATTTGGCAGGACTGCATTTGAGGTAACTTCTCCAGCATATAAAATATGGTGCTTTATTTTCCATAATTCAGCATCAGAATAAACACCAGCTGGTAACAAAGCAAATTTGAGCTAGGTCACATTTAAGTGTATCACCCTATATATCCTAGGAAGTGTCACTCTCTTGTTAAAAAGGAGGCCCACACTAGAACATTTTGAGGTTACTTTGGTCAGTTGACTAAGATAACATTTAGCCTGTAAAGGCAAATTTTGTACTACACTAAGGTAACATATAAACCTAATTATTATCCCTTGGCCACACTTTCCTACAAAATTCTATAAATTCTTTCTGAGCATGCAGGTTGACATATATCTTTGACCGCTTGTAGCATTTTCACAAGTGAAGAATTGTCACTGTCATAAGTGAAGAGTTGAACAGCGAGTATATAATGATGCATTCTACTATTTTTGTCAAACTGATTTACTTTACTTTTACTGTTGGTCAAATACATGAGTGACGCCACCCTATTGACGACATAAATATGAACATTTGCAAGATATTTACCCTCAACGGTCACAGTAAACACACAGGTTCCTT
This sequence comes from Ophiothrix spiculata, assembly GCA_000969725.1. NCBI lineage: Eukaryota > Metazoa > Echinodermata > Ophiuroidea > Amphilepidida > Ophiotrichidae > Ophiothrix > Ophiothrix spiculata. Next base: position 44,108 of record JXSR01S003279.1, read on the forward strand.
CAGTGCCAGTTGGGTCTATAGCAGAATAAATCACAACAGTAGTTCCCAGATCAAACCTATCCCCTGGCTGATAATTCGACGTAGGTGTAATGATCCCGGAGTCGTCTATAAATGTCGGTACATCCCAAGTCGCTGTTGCCGTAGTGATTCCGTTGTCTGCTGGGATAGTTTGGTCTGATGGGCAGTTGTTTGTGACAGGGATATTGTTGACTAGAAGATAAGAATAAGAATTATGAGCATTTTTAACAAATGATTTTATTTGAGTTGTACATGATACAATGTGATTGAATTTCTAGAGTGTCCTTTGATACTGACTCAAGCACACCCCTCTGGCTATGCCACTGTAAGAACATTGCTTACATATAGTATTTATAAATAGATCTGAATTTTATCAAAGGAAATAATTGTACACTTAAGAAAACTCATTGAAAACTTGACAACAAGTGTTACACTTAGTTAAACTCACTTGTATGCATACACAGAAATGAACGCTATGAAGTAACATGGCGCAAGCAACAGGTGTAAGTGTGTGCTTCCAGACACAGAACACCTTGGCATTGAAAAAATAAAAGACCAATTGTCTTTAATGAATATCTATATCTTTGTTACAATGACGTTTCAAAAATAAACCTGGCACATCTAGCCCTCCCATTCTCCACAAATCACGCACTACTTTTACAAGCAACAAATATACACAGAGGGATGTGCATTCTAATATGTCCCAATTTGATCATCACTAAATAGAGAGAGGTATTACATGGTTTTGCGATCACCATACCTGTGACTGTTACAGTAAAAGCACAGCTAGCTGTATTCCCTGACGGATCTCTAGCCAAATAGACCACATTAATTTCTCCAACAACAAACGAGTCTCCGGAGCTGTGTGTTTTTTGATAAACGACGCTCCCTGAATTATCAAACGCCGTGGGTTCTAGCCATGTTACAACTGTGCTTGTAGCTCCTTCTAACACATATGAGATGATGTCATCTGGGCAATACAGGAAAACTGGTGGGCTTATGTCAGCTGCCACTGTGTCAAATAAATAAAACAAATATCAAGTTTATTTGGTGAGTTGAAGCAATAGGTTTCAAAACAAGTCTAAAAATTACAATCCATAACTCAACAAGCATACACTGCATCCACCTCAAGGAGGAGCATTTACACAAGGCACCAATGGCTTAATGTGACTTCCGAACCACTCACAAATTACAGTTAAAGGGACTGGCCTAGGTTCCTCCCACTGATTATTTACCTACATATTTTCTTACATGAATCGGTAGAAAATGTTTATAGTAATATAACCTACAAGTAGTTTTCCATGATTTTGAGGAATATTGGAGAAAATTGCAATTCTTTACCTACTTTAAATTTTGCAGCCGGCAGCAAAAAATGGTTTGAAAACAGTGTTTCAAAACTTTTAAAAGATCTTGTTTCTACACCTGTGATGGGCAAACAAATTATTTTTGATGAAATTGTTTCTCTTTTAATATATACTTAAGTATCTCCAAGAGCTTTCTTTGATCTTTTAACATTCAAGTACAAATTTAGGATTTAGAAAACACAGGATAATCACACCATCATCAAAGAATGATATATTGCAAATTAATTCTCTCTCAATTTGAGCCATTTCTGTGTAAATTGTTGTACTTGTTTGGATTTTACTACACTTTTAAGCTTTATTTCTAACTTTTCAATAAGTTTTTAATTATAAATGGAATCTAGGCTAGTCCCTTTAAGTATCTTGCCCAAGGAAACAGAGACATAGTCCAACCAGGCTTGAAACCATATCCTCTGTATTATGAGTCCTATGCTGTAAATGCTAGGCTGAAATCGTACTTTACTGATTGATGTTACTGGCACTTTTGCACACACAAAAAATTACAGACTTTTTCTACAATAAAGCAACAAGAAGTTCCACTTCTGGGTGTAGAAAGAGACCAAAGTCCTTAAAAAGATACCCAGAAGCCAAGATAAGAGGAACATTGTGGCTGATATGTTCTTTTGCAAAAATGCCACTCTTGAGAAAAGGCCTTTTAAGTTTGAACTACTCTTTAAAATTGGATACAGCATAACATTTCGCATGTCTTTTTCTGTATTGCCCTTTTCATTACACTGCAAAGTACAAAAAAATTATTGTTGTTGCCCCTGCTTTACGAAAAATACAATATACTTACCCTCTACAATGATCTGAAATAAACAAGTCCCTTGAAGCCCAGTTATATCTACAGCAGTATACGTCACTACAGTTGTTCCCAATTGAAACACATCTCCTGGTTCATAATTTGATGTTGGTTCTACGGATCCAAACTCATCTGTAAATGTAGGCTCTGTCCATATAGCAGTGGCTGATGTTGTACCAAGGGCAGCTGTTATAAGTTGGTCTGCTGGACAATTGTTTGTGGTTGGCCTTTGGTTGACTATTATGTAAGATAAAGAAACACATGTTGTATTGATGATATTTCTAAAATTATAAAAATGACTTTCATGGAGGGAGATATATGTGGAGAAACGTATATAACAATACATGATAATTAAAACAAAGATAAAAGGTTTGTGATCCGGATATGTTTTCAACCCTTCACTTTCTCAAATCAATTAATCAATTGAAGATTTCAAAACCACAAGAAAGTTGATATTCTTGTAACACCTGTAAATTTTAAACCTAAATTATGTTTTGTAAAAAGATATGTACAAACTAAACGTGAATTACTCAAAAACTTAGTTTATCAAATTAAATAAATAGATATTCAATGGGTCACTCTAAGAAATATTTTGCATGAAATTGGCTCAAGCTTTGCAAATTAAACTTCAGAATTTTCACAAAATTGTGTACAATTTGTGTTAACTTTGTGAACTGATTCCCCAACTTTATTAACAGGGAAATATTTTCAAGGAATAAATAGGAAAAAATGTGAGGGTTTTTTTGGAAACACACAAACATCCATATAATATATGTTTGTCAAGGAACTGATCTTTTTCCTTTGAGGGTAGGAAATGTCCCGTCCTGCCATTGTGGTCAATCTATATCTGTTTGGATAATATAAGCTTTATCTTACTTGGCTAATTTCAGTGTTCTAGTCATACATGGTTTTCTTAACATTTCAATACTGTCATAAATTCATATTCACAAAATTTTTGCAGCACTAGGAAATGTTCTGTCCTTTTATGCTGCCATTGTGGATCAATCGATCTATCTGTTTGGATAATACAAGCTGTTTGGATAATACAAGCTTTATCTTACTTGGCTAATTTCAGTGTTCTAGTCATAGTTTTCTTAACATTTCAATGCTGTCATGAATTCATAATCACAAATTTTTGCAGTATGAAGAAACTATTTACAAGTATGATATGCCTTTAAATTTATCTGGTTACAAACATATAAATTTTTATAAACTGAATTTTACACTTATTCTTAGCAAAAATGAATATTCTCAATGAAGACATACCTATAATAGTGACAGTGAATGCACAGCGTGCTGTATTTCCTTCATCATCACTAGCGATATATTCCACCAAAGATCTCCCGATATCAAAATGGTCTCCGGACGAATGAGTCCTGTCATATTTCACACTGCCTGAGTTGTCCGTTGCTTCAGGTTCTGTCCATGTCACAGTGGTACCAGATTCGCCTTCTAACGCATACCCAGAGAGGTTGTCTGGGCAGAAGGTAAAAACTGGTGGAGTTGTATCTGATGCACCTGGAATTAATAAATTAAGATGAATACTGACTGCAAGCTAAGAATCGAGGAAAGGATAAGTCATAAGTTCAAGTGTCCACTTCCTCCCCATCCCTCAAACTGAATTCAGACTCAACTCAAACACACAGACCATATATCGCTCATTCCGAAAAAATCGGATGCCAATGCAGTTGAAAAAAATGAAAAAATAAAGTTGCTCAAATATTTTTCTTTTAAGCGTTTTTTATTAGTAAACTGGTCATGGACATTGAATCCAAGTGATTTGTCAACACCACTTCTATATTTTTTCTGTTACAAAGACTTACCCATTTTTACATGGTGGGCAATGGGTGAGCTACGTTACCTGCTCAATTTTTAAGTATTGATACTCGCCAATTTTTTGCATTTGTAGGCAAGTTTATCCTTCATATGCACTGTTAGTGCATAGAAAAGTCATGAAACGGTAGTTATAAGTTCTGTAGAGGTCAGTAGTAACGTAGATCACGGTAACGTAGCTCACTGTTTTTGCATGTTTTTAATGCACAAAACATACATTAGACCATTTACTTAGTAAATTCTAATTCAAACGAAGTAGTAGTGTATATCTCTATCACATACTAAAATGGAATTGCTGCAATGCCTATGGTTACTGAGATATATGGTTACGTAGCTCACATTTCTTAACATGGTCGGTTCAAATTTTCATGTTCAACACTTTCTTTCGTCAAACATGAATAAATTTGACATTTTCTATTATGGTTTTCAAATTCACTGGAATGTTTGCTGTCAGCATACTTAAATTTTGTTGGAATTGCTGTTTTTCCCCATCAAATAATGGTATGCCAAACTTAAGTAACGTAGCTCACACGATGTTGGTGGAAAATGAATTTCGTTTTTGAATTATGGAAAGATGTCATCAAATTTGGAAATCATTGTTCAGATACAAAATGTTGATCGTTTATCTGTTTAAAAATTATAATAGGCTTGAAAAAGTATTATATACTTAAAGAAAATGAGCATGTCCAAAAGTAACACTTTTGCGATGGAAACTCATTTTTAGCTATTTTTCACGTTTTTTGCTACTTTGAAGGCATAAATCAGAGTCATAATGGCATTAAAAGTATGACAAACCATATATGACCAAGTAGATTTTGACAAGCCCTACCCGAAAATTGCAGTATTGGAAGAGATAAAGGCACTGGAAGGTTTTTGTGGACAAAAGAACGTAAAACATGCTATTGGCACCCAATTTTTCGGAATGAGCGATATATGTGTGGATAGGAGTTTTTGAGCAGTTCCGATAGATAAAAATCAAAGCGTAACACAATTCACTGCAACACAAATCGAGTAGTTCAAAAATAAAATGCTCTCATCTAGAACACAGCCTAAGATGGATACAATAGTTCCTCAAGTTCCCATCGTAACAAATAAACACAATCCATGGGTGTCAATGCCAAGTTCACAGGGAGTGTTACCCAAATATTCTCCCTAACCTCTTATGGAAACATGCAAAAATGTTATTGTTATGTTGCTTTGTTAATCCTTATCAATATATATCAGCTAAAAACTACAAAGCAAAAAAAAAAGAGTGTAAAACCAACATTAAAAAATTGTCAAAAGTGAGAAATCTTACCTATAACCACAAGGTTGAATGTGCATGTTCCTTGTAGGCCTGTCGAGTCTATAGCTGTATATGTAACTATTGTCGTAGCATCAACAGGAAATGTTTCGCCCGGGTTAAATACCGACGTAGCGACGACGGGCCCAAGCTCATCTGTGAATGTAGGCACAGTCCAGGCTGCTACGGCTGAGGTCACTCCTTCTGCTGCTTGAATGGTTTGGTCTGCAGGGCAGTTGTTGGTAGATGGGGGCAGATTGACTGTAGGAGAAAATGTGAAATGTTATTGGTAAGATGACTGTGATAATTTGACAGTGATATACTAAAGCTGAATTCATACTCAAAACGCAATGCGTTGCGTTTCCGATAATTTTCACCGCAAAAGGCACCGCAAATGAATTCACACTCAAAACGCAAACGGACTGCGGCAGCCGATGACATGAAAACGCAATGGAAGTTCAGCTTTTCTTAACTCGATTTGCGTTGCCGCAAGTGGTGTTGCGTTTTACTGCACATGCTCTGTGTGTCGTGCGTTTGCGTTTGCGTCGAGTCTGAACTCAGCTTTATATATAAATATTATTGTCAGCTAGGAAAGCTGTTTTTGTGCGGAGTGGGATTGAAAGTATTATGTTGGTTTTATAATCTTGTTACTTTGTTATTTTGTCGCTTTGACATTTTGCAGTTGACTGTTTGGTTTTACAGTTTTCTAATACGGTGGGTGACAACTTTTTTGTTGTTGTTACTTTGCAGCTTTGCGACTTGAATTCAAAAAAATTTAAAAAATCTTATCATTTTGCCACTTTGCGTGGATTTATTGAGATGTCAGCTTTGTAGCTTACAACTGAAAACAACAGTCCGTGTACTCATACAACTGACTGAAGCTACATGACTGTAAAGACACAAGAGTGTAAAAACTAAAAGAGACAATTACATGGCAGTGAAAATGAGTACAACTTTATCTTTTCTCATTTTTTGGTACAAATCACATAACACTAAATCAAGTCATTACCTATGACAGTGACAGTAAATGCACAAGTAGCTTGGTTCCCCGATGGGTCCGTTGCAAAATAGGAGACAGTAGTCGTTCCAACCGGAAACTGATCCCCCGATGAATGCGTCTGTGTATAGAACACGCTATCTGAGTTGTCTATTGCGATTGGTTGCTGCCATGTCACTGGGTGGCTGGTAGCGCCTTCAATGGCGTAGGAGTTGAGATTACTGGGACAGGAGGTGAAAATTGGCGCTGCGGTGTCGGCTGCTTCTGAAACGAGAAAGTTGGATATGATAGAAATGGAGAATTTTTTAAATATCAAATAAATGGTGAATGAATTGTTTCTGGATAAGTGGATGAGTTGGACTACATGCATACCATATATGAGCTGTATGATTACCTGGAAAACAAAAAACCTTTATTATTAAATAGACGAAGGGCTTACATAATGGAAAGTGTTAAGAAAGATTATGATTAGATGTTATTTTAAAGTCATAACAATGAACATATATTCTCAGTCACTTCTATTAAACTGAAAATGCAAGAAAATCTCAGCTCACAGACCAAAAAGTTTTGTTAGCAAAACATGCATATTA